>JASTWR010000687.1:0-88691 GCA_030770355.1 Harpagoxenus sublaevis
TTAAGCAAGATAAGGGGGGATAACACATGCGGCCCATAAACAAAATTAATTTGGATTAGGGGCATTTTTAAAGGTATAATAATTAATAACATCTGTGGAGAATTCCATATCTCTTTCTCGCTCCATTTCCGGAATATCATAAAATACCGCGTATTTTTTTCTCTGCCGCTATTATAGATATCAAGCTGAGGTTGGTCTCATATATCATAAATCATTTAAGACATTATGAAACATACGTTTTTCTTAAGAATTTTTCAGGCCAAAACTTGACTTGCAGAATCGTTTAAAATATTCAAGAAATGTTTTCGCACGCTCCTTAAGACGTAAAACCTTGGAAAAAATTTAGAATATTATATACCTATGTTACATAAAAGAGTATCTTCCCAATTTTCTTCACATTTTTTCAAACATGCCACCATATTTTTAAGAAACTTATTTGTTTTATCGTTTCTCGTAATAATAAAAATTAAAATCAATAAACACATTGCTTCATTTAACTACAATAATATTGTTTTAATTTTCTTCAATATTCGTGTTATTAATGATAAAGATAATAGCTGTCATCTAAGCAGTTTTTAAGTTGATAATTCACGAACCAATTAGCCTGTTTAATTATGTAAGTAAAGGACAAAGAATTTTCGAAGGCTTATAAATGAATGATTATTTACTTCTTTATAAATCACAATTTTATGTTTACTTTAAGAATATAAGATTTATGTACAATCACATATATTTATTTGTTCCAATATAAAACAATTTAATCTTTGTCACTATAACTCTCGTCAATAATTGAATCAATTCTTTCAGTTGTAAAAATCTTTGTTAAGATTTCTGCTGGTATTCCTGCCTGGATTTCTCACTATTCCTGCCAAATACCGGACATGTAAAATAGGCCAGTCATATTAGACATCGAACCTTCCAATTACTCTTTTTAGGTTGCAACCACCATGAATCGCTTTGATTTAAGGTGCTGTAAGTGAGATTAATTTTGCTTTGCATAATTAATGCGCATTAAAAAGTTATTAACAATATTATCAACAAAAAACGCGATTTTTAAAATTTTTTCTTAAATATCTCGAAAACTAAGCAAGATAGAGTAACTAACTATACGTACCTTTTTTGTAGAGCGTAAAATTATCTACAATAATGATCTGAACAACATTTATCGTCAAGTCAATCGTTTAGCTTGCACGCGCCGTCAAAGTCCGAGATTCGGATCCCAAAAACCCTCGATTTCATCGTTTTTTGCTTCCTCATAGAGGAAGCTGTTTTCGTAAAAAAAATTTTTTTTAGTTGCCGCTGCCAATGTGTTCAGAATGTTCTAAAACGTCGAAAAATCGCCATTTAAAAAAATGGTATGTGTGTATGTCTGTCTGTATGTCTGTCTGTCTGTCTGTATGTCTGTATGTGCCAAATTTACCTCAATTTTTATAACTGCAGAACTGATCAACAAAATCTTAACCAATTATATATGAAATAGGGGTAGAAAAGACTGAAGAATATAATTAAATTAGGGAAATTGCCAATACTTTAAAATTTTAACTTTTAAGGGCTACATCTCAAATCTCAACAATTGAGACTGTTCACAAATTGATATTTTTTGACAATTTAGTATTAATTATTGGCAACTTTTCTAATTCTATTATATTCTTCAGTCTTTTCTACCTTTATTTCATATATAATTATTTAAAATTTGGTTGATTAGACCCAGTTTTATAAAGCTTCTATGTATGTACGAATTTTCCGAAATTTCAAATTTGTGTAACACGAAAACTGATCAATCAAATTTGAAAGAATTATATATGAAATAGGGGTAGAAAAGACCTAAAAATAAAATAGAATTACCAGACCTGACGTGCCACTTGTTAATGGCAGATACCTGAGATCATTTTGAGTCGAAAATCCTAATACCAAAATGCCGAGGCTATAATAGTTTTTAAGTAAGAAGTGTTCAAAGTTGGCCAATCAAGTTGTCTGAAATTCGCGCGCTCAGTCATGTCACATTGCACAGTAGTAAAGGTGCTTTCAAGCGCATTAATTCTATTATCGAAACTGATATAATTTTGCATACGTATTGTCTGCGTTGTTGTAATTGCTTTTTATCTTTATTGTAATGTATGAAAATTATTAATTAAATGTAATAATATTAATAGCAGGGTAAAAGACATAAATATTAATTATGTAAAATGTGATACTGTCGAACTGTCAAAACTGTCATATGTATTTTATCATAAATGGATGATGATTCTGATGTAAAAATGTACAGATAAATATAAACTAATGAATTACATTTTTGTTTATTAATAAGTGCTAATAAACAGAACATAAAATAAAAATACATAATTTTACTTTAATTAATAATAAAGTTATTTAATAAGCTTGAATTACATATGTTTCTACTTGTCTTGCTATTGAATTACATTTTAGTTTATTAGAATAAATTTTATTAATAATAAAATTATTTATTTTTAATGTAACATTTGATAATTTAAAATAAACTTATTGCTAGATAAGAGATTACATAAGCTATTCTGTATTCTGTATTCTGTAATTTTGTAAAGTTACGGCCATAGCTTATGTAATCTCTTATCTAGCAATAAGTTTATTTTAAATTATCAAATGTTACATTAAAAATAAATAATTTTATTATTAATAAAATTTATTCTAATAAACTAAAATGTAATTCAATAGCAGGACAAGTAGAAACATATGTAATTCAAGCTTATTAAATAACTTTATTATTAATTAAAGTAAAATTATGTATTTTTATTTTATGTTCTGTTTATTAGCACTTATTAATAAACAAAAATGTAATTCATTAGTTTATATTTATCTGTACATTTTTACCATCAGAATCATCATCCATTTATGATAAAATACATATGACAGTTTTGACAGTTTGACAGTATCACATTTTACATAATTAATATTTGTCTTTTACCCTGCTATTAATATTATTACATTTAATTAATAATTCTCATACATTACAATAAAGATAAGAAGCAATTACAACAATGCAGACACGTATGCAAAATTATATCAGTTTCGATAATAGAATTAATGCGCTTGAAAGCACCTTCACTACTGTGCAATGTGACATGGCTGAGCGCGCGAATTTCAGCCAACTTGATTGGCCAACTTTCAACACTTTTTACTTAAAAACTATTATAGCCTCGGCATTTTGGTATTAGGATTTTCGACTCAAAATGATCTCAGGTATCTGCCATTAACAAGTGGCACGTCAGGTCTGGTACACCCTGTATAATAAAAAATGTGTGTAAATTAGAAACTTTCGCATTGCTTCTAATATACGGATTCTTCAAAATTTCAAACGTCTGTATCTCAAGAACTAATCAACCAAATCTTAAAGAATTATATATGAATAGGGGTAGAAAAGACCTAAGAATACAATAGAATTAAAAAAATTGCCAATTTAGTAAAAAATGTGTGTAAATTAGAAACTTTCGCATTGCTTCTAATATACAGATTCCCCAAAATTTCAAACGTCTGTATCTCAAGAACTAATCAACCAAATCTTAACCCACACAGCACTGAAAGATTGCAGCAACGTTGCAGAAATATTGCACTGCAAAGTTGCAATGTTGCAACAACATTGGGCAACGTTGCAGCAAAATTGCAGCAACGTTGAAATGTCCGGCCTCAGAAAGATTGCAGTGCAACATCATAGCAATGTTGCAATGCAATGTTGCGATGAATTGCAGTGCAACATTATAGCAATGTTGCAATGCAATGTTGCGAAACAATATTTCTGCAATAATGCAACGTTTGCGGTTTTCGCACATAAGCAGAGATTTTGCTACTCTTCAAAGCAACATACATCGGAGTTATAATTACATTTTAAAAATGTATTATAAATATTGAAATACACACTTATTATTATAACACTGTCTACTGAGATTTTTTATTCGCGAGAGTGATTCGCAATAATGAGACTTTCCAGTAAATACAAAATTAAAGTAATTATCAATATACTTACAGAAAAGTCATGCTATTAATTAATGAATTGTCGCTAGTTTCAGTTATAGTTTCAATTATTAAAGAATTATATATGAAATAGAGGTAGAAATGACCTAAGAATACAATAAAAATAGAAAAAATTGTGAATATAATCAAACAAAAGTGTGCAAATTATGTATGTATGTGTGTATGTATGTGCCAAATTTACAGAAATTTCTATAATTCCAGAACTGATCAACCAAATCTTATCCAATTATATATAAAATAGGGGTAGAGAAGACTGAAGAATACAACAGAATTAGAGAAATTGCCAATATTTTAAAATTTTAACCTTTAAGGGCTACATCTCAAGTTTCAACAATTGACACTTTTCATAAATTGATATTTTTTGACAATTTAATATTAATTATTAGCAATTTTTCTAATTCTATTATATTCTCCTGTCTTTTCTACCTCTATTTCATATATAATTCATTATGGTTTAATTGATTTGACTCAGCTTTATAAAGCTTCTATGTATGTACGAATTCTCCGAAATTTTAAATGAGAGAGAGAAAGAGAGAGAGAGAGAGAGAGAGAGAGAGAGAGAGAGAGAGAGAGAGAGAGAGAGAGAGGGAAGAGAGAAAAATAAAGAGAAAGCGAAAAGGCGCTATTGCGTAAGCATTGATTGTTTTTTAAATAAAACTGACGTAATTGTCTAGCCTAGCGTCAGCCAATGTGTGCCAAAAAGTCTAAAGTTCGTTCAGTCTTATTGGGAAACGATCAGTGCTTCGCAAAAGGGCTAATTTTGTAATTGAAGTTAGAACCATCAGCCAACGTGTGCCAAAAAGTCTAAAGTGCGTTCAGTCTTATTGGGAAACGATCAGTGCTTTGCAAAAGGGCGACCTTTTGCAAAAAGGCTATTCTTTTTGCAAAAGGGCTAATTTTGTAATTGTAGTTAAAACATCTCAAGTCTCAATAATTGAGACTTCAAAAAATGATGTTTTAGAGTAATATAAAAAGTGAGCAAGTAGAAACTTGCACATTGCTCCACATAGCTTTTAAGTGTGCAAGTAGAAACTTGCACATTGCTTCCTCATAGCTTTTAAGTGTGCAAGTAGAAACTTGCACATTGCTTCCTCATAGCTTTCAAGTGTGCAAGTAGAAACTTGCACATTGCTTTCTCATAGCTTTAAAGTGTGCAAGTAGAAACTTGCACATTGCTTCCTCATAGCTTTAAGTGTGCAAGTAGAAACTTGCACATTGCTTCCTCATAGTTTTTAAGTGTGCAAGTAGAAACTTGCACATGGCTTCTTCATAGTTTTTAAGTGTGCAAGTAGAAACTTGCACATTGCTTCCTCATAGCTTTTAAGTGTGCAAGTAGAAACTTGCACATTGCTTTCTCATAGCTTTTAAGTGTGCAAGTAGAAACTTGCACATTGCTTCCTCATAGCTTTTAAGTGTGCAAGTAGAAACTTGCACATGGCTTCCTCATAGTTTTTAAGTGAGCAAGTAGAAACTTGCACATTGCTTTTTTATAGTTTTTAAGTGTGCAAGTAGAAACTTGCACATTGCTTCCTCATAGTTTTTAAGTGAGCAAGTAGAAACTTGCACATTGCTTTCTCATAATTTTTAAGTGAGCAAGTAGAAACTTGCACATTGCTTTTTCATAATTTTTAAGTGAGCAAGTAGAAACTTGCACATTACTTAATCAACATTTTATTTTGCTTATAAAGCTTCCTCTATGAGGAAGCCAAATTAAAGAATATTCACTAATAATTATACATCAAAGAAAAAACAAGCTTCCTTATAGAGGAAGCTTTATAAGCGAAATAAAATGTTGATTAAGTAATGTGCAAGTTTCTACTTGCTCACTTAAAAATTATGAGAAAGCAATGTGCAAGTTTCTACTTGCTCACTTAAAAATCATGAGAAAGCAATGTGCAAGTTTCTACTTGCTCACTTAAAAACTATGAGGAAGCAATGTGCAAGTTTTTTGATGTTGCGTCGGTGATTTTTTTCCGTTATTTAAAATAGAATTAAAAATTCCCAAAAAATCACACATCATCTGAGAACTACAAAGAATACTTTTCAGGGTGTAACCGATTTTTTAGACCCTTTTTCTTTAGTTTGTAGCTATGTAAGCAAAAAATTTTGATTTTTTGGACTACTCTTAGTTTTTCGCTGTTTTCAGGCCTTAGAATTTATTTGAGACGAATTTTATCGTATGCATCTTGTTGTGGACGAAATTTGCAACAAAAAAGGACCCTTGTATTTTTTTCGTACGACAAACGCTGATTTTTTTATTGACGCGCAAAGTTATCCAATATTGCGTACAGGTCGGATAACGCTTGTTTTACACTAAAATAATTATTTTTTATTAAAATTTACGTAATTTTTCGCATTATTATTGAACCATATTGCAAAGCCGTTTTCAACACATTCTCTCATGTTTACTTATTTATTAACAAATTGTTTATTTAAAAATTATTATAAACAATTAGAAAAACATGTTATATTCGTTGTACTCGTCGTCTTATTTCAACTCGAAAAATGTTTTTAAAAAATTTATTCATGTTATTTATAACACAAACATACAGTGCATCTTTTGACTATTTTTCGCACCATCTCTGAGCCAATGGTGCGTTTTTTGTGGTTTTTCCAGTAGGCCTAATCCACAAGCATTGCATATATGTCCTTTCTATGTGATAATTATTTTGACATTCCTTGGATACTAAAATTATCCAACACGCAGATGTTGATGAACATTTGCCTCAAGATCGTCAAAAAGTCGTACGTTTTTCAGTAAATTCGGGGCGTTTTTTTTAAGGAAAATGGAAAATGCTATTTTTCCATCGTAAAAAAAATGCCATTTTTCCCTTGTTGGAAAATTGCGCTCATGGTGTCACAGCCAGTAAAAGCATGAGCGAAAGGAATTTTCTCTTTCCTTGCTGCGTTTCCTTCTGATGAACACACGATATATAGCGTTTTTCCTCGCCCATGTTTGAAAAAATGTATATTTAAATCCGAAAAGTTGAAAATTATTTAAATGAAAGACTGTCAATGTTGCCTGTCAATGTTTAACGTTTCGAGTGAACAGTCCACGTTTCTGAGCATTGCATTGTATTAATCGTGAGCAGTTTGTATATTTGTGAATTTAAAAAGTTGTATTAATTGCGAAGAAAGTTAACTTATGAAGACAAACATGTCTGATTCTTACGAGTGTTTTCTTTGCAATGAGAGCCTGTTAAAAGAAACTGTAGTTACAGCAAAACGTCGAGCAATCAACACCTTTATAACGAATAGTAAGAGGCGTAAAGACAATAAGTGGTTGGTTTTGCAGAATTTAGACGAAATCCGCATTCATGACAAGTGTCGGAAATCATACAGTTCGGAATTGAGAACTCTTCGTATCGAGAAAAATCCGACGCGATATTCTCAAGCTGGACCATCTCGACAATCGAGCAGTCCTAAAAGATTTAATTTCGAATCGAACTGTTTCTTTTGCGACAAACAATGTAGAGACTATAGATGTAAAGACGATAGAACGAGACGGCTTGTTTCGGCCGACAGCATTCAGCTGAGAATTCAAGAGACCGCACGAAAACGAAATGACCAATGGGCCCATGATGTACTCCAGGCCTGTCTAACCTGCGGCCCGCGGGACACTCGTGGCTCTTTCCCCTACCACGGAGCTCGAGCGCAGCTCCCCCCACTCTTCCAGTTGGCTTCCCGACTCTTCCAGTATTTGACGCGTATTCCTAATCCTAGCGAATATAGCATCTAGCATCCTAGCTTGCTTATGAGCATCGTGCATTTTACGAGATACTTCTTACTGTTCCCACGTTACGACGCGTATGCAAAGTACAGCTTAAAGGCTTAAGGGGATCCTAAAGCCGTCTGTAATACCGGTTTTTTTCTTAGAGAAAATCTTTTAATTGGCTTTATAGAAATGCAAAATTCTTGTATAGAACTAAAGTACGCATCAAAAGCTAGGTCATGGTGGGCGAATTTATATCGAAAACAAAAAAAAATTAATATTTTTTGGTATACATGACAATAATATTTGCTTTGTACAAAAATTCCACAATAAATATCCACAAAATTAGACCGGCATGACCTAGGGACAACATGTAAGAACAATATCGTGCAATTGGAACTAAGAATAAAAGCCTACATAAAAAGATTAATTGTAATGAATGCAATATAACCTATAACCTTGTCTATCCTTGTCTATCATCATTGTCTATACAAGGACAGATATTGAATTTGGTCGGTAATACAGACGGCTTTAGGATCCCCTTAAACCATATTATTGAAACTGAATAATATTTATATCCCTACTATATTATTATTATATATTTTTATAACTCTAAACTCTACTAACGATGTAGAAAAGACAACGCGAAGACACGTCTAATCGTCAATTTCAACAGAGCAGGGAAATAGATTATTTTTTTTTCTTAAATGCGGAAAATAAACCGCAGTGTTTACTATGTAACACTGTAATTTCCTCTATGAAATCTTTTAATATTTCTCGCGATTATAGCACGTCATAAAAAAGATTACAAGCATTATCATGGAGACAGTAGAATACAAATTTTGAAAAGTCTCAAAATGCAGCAACATTTGCCAGAAAATGTTGAAAATAATCCGCTTTCAAATAAAACCTTGCAACAACAATGCAAATAAAAATACGACACGCGCTCGTACTCCGTATGCGTATTCTTATTTACGCATAAAGCAATTGAATATAGCTATACTCTACTCATGCTGCGAGAAACCGCTGCCCTACTACTGACACTAATGGATGGTGGGGGAAGTCTGAAGCGGTAAAAGTGGGAGCAGTGGCTCCTTCGCTTCTAGCAGTTAGACAGGCCTGATGTACTCAGTAGAATTGAAGGAGTACATTCATTAAAAGAAGTTGGTGGTCGGTACCATACTAACTGTAATGTATGCTTCTCGCACATTCCTACGGGGAATTCTGCACGAAAGCCACCAATAACTGACTTAGAGACTGCTTTTGAAAACGTTTGCCACTACATCGAAGAAAATGATGAATGTCAGTTCACATTGACCGAATTACTGGATGAAATGAAGGAGTACAAGCCTAAACCAGAGACATTAAAATCGAAATTACTGAAAAGATATGGAGAAAAGATAATGATTCATGAGAAAAATGGCAGACCGACACTTATATGCTTTCGTGGTAATGACTATGAGGCTTTAATCGATTCCTGATACACCAACAAGGAGAAAACTGAAAAAGGAGAGCGCTTACGAATTGTCAGGGCAGCAGCTGCAATTGTCAGAGACGACATAAGGAAACAATTCTATGATACAAGATCATATCCATCTCCTCACCAATTTCTTGACAACGCAGTGGACGATGTTCCGGAATCTTTGCAATTATTTTTAAGTGAAGTTATGCTGAAAGGAAAGAGAGGCAACGAGGAAAGCTTGGAAAGGAAAAAGGACAGCATAGCACATGCTATCATTTCTGTGACAAGGCCCAGGTCGTTTCTGTCATCGATTGAAATTGGCGTTGGTGTTTTCTTGCATCGTAAATTTGGCTCAAAATTATTGATCGATACTCTTTCCAATTTAGGACTGTGTGCATCATATAACAATGTAACGCTCTTTGAAGCCTCTGCAGTTGTAAATTCTGAAGTACTGATTAAAGAGCACGCATTTGGTCAATATGTTTTTGACAACGCTGACCACAATGTTTGTACATTAGATGGCCTCAATACATTCCACAGCATGGGTGGCATTTGTTGTGTTACTCCAAAGGATAGCTTAGAAATACAAGGATGGATTGAAAAATTGAAAGCCATGCCATCTGCTGCAATTTTGGCGTCGCAAGCAAAAATTAAGATTAAACATTATGGAAATAATAGTGGATCTGGATTGAAAAATCTTATCTTTAAAGAACTGGAACAAGATGGTTTACAAGAACCTGAGCACCTTCCTCTTACGTATGCGTTCCACGTAATTGCCAAATCTTTTGGAGTAGATAATCTCCCTAGTTGGAAAGGCTATATCGAGGCTATTGCGACAAACATAGAGTACGATGTCTCTCGTGTTTTGTGTTTGCCGTTTGTCAATCTTCCTCCATCAAGCAAGGATGCCATTAATACAGTGCTGTTTTATGCAGCTTTAGAATGGCAAAAAAGAGGGCAAAAAACTTGCTTTGTCACTTTCGATCAGCCACTCTACATTAAAGCCAGAGAAATCATCGCTGAGGGAGATGAAAAATTAGCAAATGTTGTCGTTAGATTGGGAGGATTTCATTTGCTTATGTCTTACCTTGGAGGACTGGGAACCATAATGGAACCCTGGCGGAAATATTTCTACAAAATTTAAAAAATAATAAAAGTGTGCTACAAAAAACTACAAAATATAATTGCCAGAATCTATTAAAGTCTACATGAATTTATGAAGTGCTACAAAATTCTACATGAAAATGCTAGAATTGGAACACTTTTGTAAATTTTTGTATGTTTTTAGTGGATCTTGATCTATAAATTTTTCGGTGAAACTACGTCAAACTACAACTAATACTGATATTCTACACATTTCTATATCTATTTGAGTACAGTAGACTACAAGGAAATACTACCATGGTGGAAATAATTTTCCAACTTTTACGCGAAATTACGGCCATGTTTATAGTTTTTCATAAATTTACGTAGAAATTTTTAAAAAGTTGTAGTGAACTACAACTCTTAGCACACTCCTCAAAAATAGGTTTATCAGAGGCCCGAAGTTGAGCACACTCTGAAATAGTGGTCTTGCGATCACTGGAGAATCTCGCGAATTCGCCTCTCTATACATATAGGGATCGATGTCAAATCTTCAATACGGGTTACGGGCTCAGCGATGCGCCGCGTATCAAGCGCGGGGTGTACTACGCCTAGCGCGCGAGCCGCCGCTGCCGCTGTTTTACATATATAAATTTCTGATTCGTGAATGTTTGTAATTTTGCATACAATACTACAAGATTCTACAGAAAACGACAAAATCCTTAAGCCTTTTACAACTCGTGAATTCATGAAAATCTACATAAATTTGCTTTTTTTAGATGTTTAGAAGATACTACAATTTTACATGGAAATTAAACACTTTCAACCAAACTTTCAACCTTTCCATGGAAAATTGTAGTATCTTATAAAAATCTAAAAAAGCGAATACATGTAGATTTTCATGGATTCACGATTCGTAAAATGCTAAGAATTTTGTCGTTTTCTATAAAACCTTGTAGTATTATATGCGAAATTACAATCATTCACGAGTCAGAAATTAAATTAGGTAAAAAATTGTACATTTGTGTATTTTTCTATTGGGTCTTACAGCAAACTATACGAAAATGAAAACATAAGTATTTTGACTTCTGCGAATAAAGAAGTTATTAATAATAGATAAATTTTGGAAGATTTGTGTAAAAACTTGTAACATTTAACTAAAAAGTACAAATTTTAATTAGCCATAATTGTAATAAATTTTTGAGCTGTACAAACAAATCGGTATTTGTTACTATTTGTACAAAGTTGTAGTATTTTATGAGAAACTGAAAACTGAATTGGATTCTAAGTTGCACAGTTATACGATACGTAAATTGTGGTAGATTTCTATAGTCATTTATAAATAATTGTGGTATTCTGTAAGTAAACAGATGTTTCAATTTTTTAAGATTTTATTAATTCTTATATTTTTAAAATTTGTAGATCTCTGTACTATTTTTTATAAAATTGTAGTTTTTCATGAAATACTACTTGCAATAATTTCTTGATTTGAGAACATTGTAATTTGTGGTATTATTTCGTAGATATTTCTACAAAAAAATAACTATTTCTACAAAAAATTAAGTACTTTAACAAAAATTTACAAATTTCTATTTCTAGTCAAATTTTGTAGTTATTCATAGAAATTTTTTCGCCAGGGAAGCCAGCGGACTGAGCGAATTATGGTCCACAGTGTATGCATCCGTTTCTGTTGAAAAAATGCTCTCAGGACACGCTTTCGCGCGTGCCCTGAGAGCTCATTTGCTAACATACCAGGCATTAGGCACTATGATTGTCCGAGGTATGACAAACATCGATGAAAGCGTTCGTGAATATGTCATCGAATTCTTCAGTAACTGTGACGCTGAGCCACCAACGGCTGAAACTATAAAAAATGATACACGTTTATTTGACTTAGCAATCCGATTGAAAGATGAAATGGATGCAGTGAGGAAAAGAGGACGCACAGCGCAACTTTGGATGCAGTATATGGATTGCATAAATGTCATCAAGTTATACATTGAGGCGGAGCGTTTGGGAAACTGGCATTTGCACTTGCGGTGTATTCGTAAAATGCTGCCTATTTTCCACGCATCAGGTCATTTGGCATACGCTAAATCCGCCCAGTTATACCTCCAGGACATGTCAAATCTCGAACAAGTCATGACAGTAAACGAATACCAAAAATTTACGGAAAGTAGTTATTTTACTATCCGAAGATCCGACAAAATGACTTCGGGAAATTGGACGGATATGACTATAGAGCAGACGATTATGCGCCTCTTGAAGTCTGAAGGAGGAGTTACACATGGACGTGGAATATCCGACAGCGTTCTAGCCAGATGGATCCTTGCTATGCCGACAGCCTATGAGGTTATTGACCAAATAGAGACGTTTTCCGGAGTGAGATCGACCACAGGTGAACAACACGTCGATTTGCGATCGAGTCGCATCAAAAGAGACGTGGAAGATTGCACGCGCCTGATAGAATGGCTGGAACTACCCATATGCGATGAACTGAGATCGATATCCACTGGTTTGGTTGGAGGGCCCAAAATTAATTGCGACAAAGCATTTGAAATAGGAACAACTGCAATGAAGTCGATGGTAGGGATTAGTCTGGCAGATTTAAAATTGAAACGTTCAAACCGAGTCCAGACTTTAGCTATTGTGAAACGAGGTGTAGAAATCCATGGAGAAGTTGTCACTGTCAATACGACCTTACTTTTCCAACGAATAGTTGTATTGCTGAGTGGCAATGAGGAAGCGACACGTGATGCATTTCGCTACGAATTGGCACCTTTTCCGTTATCCTTATTCGATGATCAAGGCTTTATGAGAAAATCGAAGAAATCCGATTTATATAAATCGTTAACACCAATGGCAGCCGATCAATTCACTTTGACTGGAAGCAGAGTAATTATTGATGGTGGATTTTTATTGCATCGAGTAGTATGGTCGCTGGGGAATACGTATACCGACATATTCAAAATCTATGAGGCTTACATTCGGAGACATTATGGTTTCAATTGCATTGTGGTTTTTGATGGATATGGAGACGATTCCTTAGGTGCAAAAAATTATGAGAGGACGAGACGAACGAACAAAAACTTCGGAGCTGATGTGACATTCACAGGGGATATGGTGGCAACCATGAATCAAGCAAAATTTCTGAGCAATGACAAGAACAAAAGTAGACTGATCAAATATCTCTCGAAACACCTTGAAACCGCTGGCATTGCCGTCAAGCAAGCAGATCATGATGCTGATCGTTTAATTGTCACCACAGCTATTGCCGAGAGTATCCAGCATGATAAAGTCGTAATCGTGGGTGAAGATGTCGACCTTGCCGTTCTCATGATTGGATTAACACCTGCGGATCGAAATATACATTTTTTCAAACAAGGGCGAGGAAAAACAATAGATGTCGTGTATTCATCAGAAGGAAACGCAGCAAAGAAAGAGATAATTCTTTTTGCTCATGCTTTTACTGGCTGTGACACCACAAGCGCAATTTTCCAACGAGGAAAAAATAGCATTTTCCATCTCCTAAAAAAAAAACAAATTTACTAAAAGATATACGAGTTTTTTACGATTTTGAGGCTTCAGGACAATCTATCGATGATGCAGGAGAACGTCTGATGTTGGCATTATATGTTGAATAAAATAAAGGTTTTTGTACTTTCTGTACTATTTGTATTTGGCGCGTATAGAGTCCTAGATAACAGAGATGCGACATTGACGGTCAGGTCAGGTTAGATATATCGAGCTATCGCAATCTAATCGCGATTATTCCGATTATCCGCCATGTTGCTTCTATTATGAGTACTTATAAAGTGAGAGAAATTGACAGAGTGAGGTTAAGTTGCAAGGAGAAGAAGAGGGAAAGAGTAAGTGTTTCCTAAATAAAATCACTGTAGATATTTTTCTATTATTGTTTTTACCAATAAATTGCCATTAACATTATACAAATGTGTATTATACGTACCACTCATTGTTAATAAAATGCAATTATAGGGAAGCAAAATGGCGTTATAACCACGTGATTAGGCAGCCAATCAGGCCATGAGGTTTAATGTCGCATCTCTGATTATCTATGTCTCTAGGCGCGTACCGTTCGTGCGCGCAGGAAAGACTGCCACGCCACCGTCAGAGTTTTTTTTGTTTCTATCCGCCAGGGGCGCTTATAGTTTTTGTAACGGGCAGTCTAGTCCAAAGATTCAACGTGTACGGTTGATAAAATTGTCATTCTTTATCTCGTGTATCGCATTCGTTAACCGTCATTATCCCAATCCTCGCAAACCATCCAGCTCTAAGTCTACACAAATAAGACAGCGTGACTCAACATTATATGGAGCATCAATGGAAGATACCCATCTTGATAATTATCGTTTCAAGCGTTTCCAAACATCAGTTGCTCGAGCTAAGCTGGAGGTTCGTCTTGCTCAGCTGCCACCGACACTGGCAGCAGCTTCACAACATTTCCGTAGAGTATATTTTCAAGTGCAGGAGTGGCTCGGCGACAATGAATTTTCAATTCTGGATTGGGGATGGAAATATAAAAATTCTACATTGATGCCAGTAATGACAAAATCAAAGCCCGCTCCAGAATCGTTACTAAGAAATATCTCGTGTAAATGCACAGGGTCTTGTGGGAAGGCATGTGGCTGTCGACGACTCGGCTTACAATGCTCCCAAATCTGTTTGTCTTGTCAAGGAATGTCTTGCACGAATCGAATGGCAATTGACCTTGGAAACGATGAAGTGGACAAAATAGATGATCCTAACTACGAAGAATTTGAGATCTTCCCCGGACACCAAGATCAAGAAGCTGAGCAAAACGAGGCAGAAAAGGACGAAAGTGACATAGAAGATATTGTAATTCAACCTGAGCCTATGGATACTGAGGATTGAAATAATTATTCAAGACGCGGATGTTAATTTTTACCAACATCTGCGTGTTGGATAGTTTTAGGATCCAAGGAATATTCAAATGATTATCACATCAAAAGAACATATTTTCAATGCTTGTGGATTAGGCCTACTGGGGAAAACACAGAAGAAAAAACGCACCATTGACTTTACCTCAGAGGTGGTGTGGAAAATAGTCAAAAGATGCACTGTCTGTATGTTTGAGAATAAATGTTATAAATAATATGAATAAATTTTTTAAAAACATTTTTCGAGTTGATATGAGACGACGAGTACAACGATTATAACATGTTTTTCTAATTGTTTATAATAATTTTTAAATAAACAATTTGTTAATAAATAAGTAAACATGAGAGAATGTGTTGAAAACGGCTTTGCAATATGGTTCAATAATAATGCGAAAAATTACGTAAATTTTAATAAAAAATAATTATTTTAGTGTAAAACAAGCGTTATCCGACCTATGCGCAATATTAGATAACTTTGCGCGTCAATAAGAAAATCAGCGTTCGTCGTACGAAAAAAATACAAGGGTCCTTTTTTGTTGCAAATTTCGTCCACAACAAGATGCATACAATAAAATTTGTCTCAAATAAATTCTAAGGTCTGAAAACAGCGAAAAACTAAGAGTAGTCCAAAAAATCAAAATTTTTTGCTTACATAGCTACAAACTAAAGAAAAAGGGTCTAAAAAATTGGTTACACCCTGAAAAGTATTCTTTGTAGTTCTTAGATGATGTGTGATTTTTTGGGAATTTTTAATTCCATTTTAAATGACTGAAAAAAATCACCGACGCAACATTAAGAAACGATGAAATCGAGGGTTTTCGAGATTTGAGTCTCGGACTTTGACGGCGCGTGCAAGCTAAACGACTGACTTGACGATAAATGTTGTTCAGATCATTATTGTAGATAATTTTACGCTCTACAAAAAAGGTACGTAGAGTTAGTTACCCTATCTTGCTTAGTTTTCGAGATATTTGAGAAAAAAAAATTGCGTTTTTTGTTGATAATATTGTTAATAACTTTTTAATGCGCATTTATTATGCGAAGCAAAATTAATCCCACTTACAGCACCTTAAATCAAAGCGATTCATGGTGGTTGCAACCTGAAAAGAGTAATTGGAAGGTTAACCCCCTAAATTAGTTTAATATGACTGGCCTGAAAGATAATAAATAATCACAGAAACATGTGAACAACAACGAATAGTCAAGTCCATTCTTACACATTTACACGTGTATCACAAAATTCCACTTTACCTAACAGAATTAGGTTTATATTGGACATATAGCACTTGTATACACTTCTTTGTATATTTTTTATGAATCTCAGTTATTTAAGAGAGAATCTTGACTTATTGAAGTTTTTGAAGTTGGGTCCCGGCATATTAATAAAAAAATATACAAAAGTGTATATAAGTGCTATATAAACCTAATTCTTTTGGGTAAAGTGGAATTTTGTGATACACGTGTAAATGTAATGGACGTAGGACTATTTGTTGTTGTTTACCTGTTTCTGCGATTATATTTATTATTTTTCAAATGTATTTAGCAGGAATAGTGAGACCAGCAGAAATCTTACAAAAATTTTTAAAACTGGAAGAATTGGCCCAATTATTGACGAGAATAGTGATAAAGATTAAATTGTTGTAATTATATTGCAACAAATAAATATATGTTATTGTATATACTTAAATCTTATAGTTTTTAAAGTAATCATAAAACTGTGATTTATAATAAATATGTAAATAATCATTCACTTATAAGTCTTTGAGAATTCTTTGTCCTTTACTTACATAATTAAACAGCCTAATTGATTTGTGAATTATCAACTTAGAAACAGCTTACAATGGAAGCAATCGATTGTTGTAAAAAAAAAAAACAAAAAAATAATTTTAAAAAATTTGTATTGACGCATTTAATTTTATAAAATTGCAAATGTTAATAAAAATTAATATTATTATTTGATTTCTTTCATTATTCTACGTATAAAATTGTGAAGATAAAGTCATTAAAAAGTGAATACTTTGCAAGATATTTCATATTTTGTATTAAAAATATCATGCCAAAATTTGAAATATCTCAGAAAATTTTTAACGAAAGAGAACTTTATTATAGGGTTTTGAACACGTCTCGACAAGGGCTACAAGAATATGCAATAAAAAATAGGAAATTTCATTTAAGGAAACATCAATCACATTGACCTGGCCTTGAAAAGGTTACTCAAGGTCAAGTCCATATTTTCATCATGTGGCCCCCATCAAACCATGTAACTTTTGTCTGAAACATTTTTCTGTATCTTCCACATTTTTCGAGATATTTGCCTGCGGCATTTAAATTAGTGGTAAATATGCATATTAGGTCAAACCTCACCGATGGCCTTGACCTTGACATATGTTGTCAAGGTCACCCTCCTGAGTGACCTTCAGAAAGTTTTAGCTGGCGGTCATTGTTCATTAAGAAGTTATAAACAAAAAAAATTTGGTGGGGAAAATTATTTAAAGCAGTAAATTGTTGGTATATTGAAAGGAAAGTTATTTAAAGCAGAGAATAGAGAGTATGTGCTTCAACTTACAAAGCACATACTTGTAAAGCGCGTCACTAATCTATAGGTTAATGGCGCGCTTTACAAATGTGTGCTTTGTATGTGCTTCAACTTAGAAAACACATACTTGTAAAGCGCGTCACTAACCTATAGGTTTTGTCAATAACCAACTATTATCTGCTTTAACAAAGCTTTAACATGCTTCTGCCATGATTAAAGCAGAGAATACTTGTATTCACACTTTCTAATACATAAAATTGTGTATATACTTTTTAATATACCAACTATTCTCTGCTTTAAATAACTTTCCTTTTAATATACCAACCATTCACTGCTTTAAATAATTTTTTTCACCAAATTTTTTTTGTTTATAACTTTTTAATAAACAATGACCGCCTGCTAAAACCTTCTGAAGGTCACTCAGGAGGGTGACCTTGACAACATATGTTAAGGTCAAGGTCGTTTATGCCTTTTAATACTCAAAATAACTGCTATATTTTCAATTTTCTTTTTGTTAATAACTTTTTAACGAACAATGACCGCCGGCTAAAATCTTCTGAAGGTCATTCAGGAGGGTGACCTTGACAACATATGTCAAGGTCAAGGTCATCGGTGAGGTTTGACCTAATATGCATATTTACCAAAATAGTCCACCCTGTATATGTATATATATATATATATACAGTATATGTATATACATATATACAGGGTGTCCCAAGACCTCACCGACAAACTTTGAGGAATGATAGGTCACACAGAGAGGATCATTTTTTGTTAAGAAACATATGGTCGCTGACGCGACCTTAAGGAGTTATGCATCCGAAAAGTCAGATCTCCGGTAAAATGTTTTAAACAAATAAAATTTATTTTTTCTTGCATGTTCTGAAAATTTACAATAATAGCTGTTCAAATTGCTTGCCCTGTACCTCATTACATTCTTGACACCTTCGCAGCATTAATTGTCCAACCCTGCCATACTCGACAGAGTTGGACAATCAATGCTGCGAAGGTGTCAAGAATGTAATGAGGTACAGGGCAGGCAATTTAAACAGCTATTATTGTAAATTTTCAGAACATGCAAGAAAAAATAAATTTTATTTGTTTAAAACATTTTACCGGAGATCTGACTTTTCGGATGCATAAGTCCTTAAGGTCGCGTCAGCGACCATATGTTTTTTAACAAAAAATGATCCTCTCTGTGTGACCTATCATTCCTCAAAGTTTGTCGGTGAGGTCTTGGGACACCCTATACAGGGTGAGTCATTTTAATCTATCAACGCTAATATCTCGAAAAATATGGAAGATACGGAAAAATGTTTCAGACAAAAGTTGTATGGTCTAAAAGGGGACATAAGATGGTGGCAATGATTTGACTTTGGATGGTCGTTTGAAGCTCACGTGAACGTCACCTTTCATTTCTTAAATGGAACCCCCTATATTGTAGTATATCGTTTGAAAGGGCATAAAATAGAAAAATTTTGGCGCAAACCAGAGGTCGATACGTTGATCCGTTTGGGAGTTATTTAAAGTCAAAGTTGGGAAAAGTCAATTTTTGACCCTAAATAACTCCCGAACGGGTCAACGTATCGACCTCTGGTTTGCGCCAAAATTTTTCTTATTTTATGCCCTTTTAAATGATATACTACAATATTGGGGGGTTCCATTTCAAATTTTTGAGTTGGAGTCCCCTGGGACACTAACAAATTTTAAGTAAAACCCCCATATTGTAGTATACCGTTTGAAAGGGCATAAAATAAGAAAAATTTTTGCGCAAACCAGAGGTCGATACGTTGATCCGTTCGGGAGTTACTTAAAGTCAAAGTTGGGAAAAGTCACTTTTGAGCTTAAATAACTCCCGAACGGGTCAACGTATCGACCTCTGGTTTGCACCAAAATTTTTGTTATTTTATGCCCTTTCAAACAATATACTACAATATAGGGGGTTCCGTTTAAGAAATTGAAGGTTACGTTCACGTGAGCTTCAAACGACCATCCAAAGTCAAATCATTGCCACTATCTTATGTCCCCCTTTAGACCATACAACTTTTGTCTGAAACATTGCTGTATCTAACCTCTATTTCGAGATTTTTCCCATTATAGACTTATTTGGTCCACCCTGTATATATACAGGGTGGCCCATTTTAACTTAGACAGCTGAATAACATGAGAAATTGCAATGTAATAAAAAAATGTTTTAGACAAAAGTCGTATGGTTTCAAGGGGGACATAAGATGGTGGCAATGATTTGACCTTGGATGGTCGTTTGAAGCTCACGTGAACGTTACCTCCAATTTCTTACATGCAACTCCCTATATTGTAGTATATCGTTTGAAAGGGCATAAAATAAGAAAATTTTTGGCGCTAACCAGAGGTTAATACGTTGACCCGTTCGGGAGTTATTTAAGGTTAAAAATTGACTTTTTCCAACTTTGACCTTAAATAACTCCCGAACGGATTAACGTATCGACCTCTGGTTTGTGCAAAAATTTTTCTTATTTTATGCTTTTTCAAACGGTATACTGCAATATGGGAGTTTTACTTAAAATTTTTTAGTGTCCCAGGGGGCTCTAACTAAAAAATTTGAAATGGAACTCTCCATATTGTAGTTTACCGTCTGAAAGGGCATAAAATAAGAAAAATTTTGGCGCAAACCAGAGGTCGATACGTTAATCCGTTCGGGAGTTATTTAAGGTCAAAGTTGGAAAAAGTCAATTTTTGACCTTAAATAACTCCGAACGGGTCAACGTATTAACCTCTGGTTAGCGCCAAAAATTTTCTTATTTTATGCCCTTTCAAACGATATACTACAATATAGGGGGTTGCATGTAAGAAATTGGAGGTAACGTTCACGTGAGCTTCAAACGACCATCCAAGGTCAAATCATTGCCACCATCTTATGTCTCCCTTGAAACCATACGACTTTTGTCTAAAACATTTTTTGATTACATTGCAATTTTTCATGTTATTCAGCTGTTTAAGTTAAAATGGGACACCCTGTATATATGTATATATATTGCGACCCGTTTTCCTTCGGTCTCGCCAGCCGAAGGGGCGCTGCCGCAAATTCACTAATATGATAGACGGTAGCTCCGAGGTATCCGCGACAGAATTTCTTTGAGGTATCTACGGTAACAGATTCTTTCGCTAAAGATTCCGTATGGGCGCCAGGTGCGATTACGCGCACCACGTTTTATCAATACGACGCAAATATATATCCACAGCCCGAACGCAAGCTCAGGGCGTCGGTTACGTTGTTCGTTGTGAGGAGAGTGGGAGAGGGAGCGCAGCGCAATCAACACAAAATTAGATAATAAATAATCATATATTTCAGAAGGGTAATAATATGAAGCGAAGTCGGACCGCCGCTTGAAGTAACGCCTCGAACGCACGTCACCCTACTCGCAATCGCGAAGATACCGTACTACTCGCGGGACGCGAATCTCATACACACTACTCAGCCACGCATCTCATTCACACGAGTTAAACGCGAGTCTCATGCTCTCTTACGCGAGCAGCATGCCCGCGGCACGCGAATCGCCGCTACGCAAATTATCACACACGCACTCAGATTTACACACACAACTCGGCCGCCCCGCTCGCGGCGCACGCTAAACGACGATGGATACGGTAATTAACCGGTGTACGCAGAAAATACAACGACGACACGCGTATATGGTAGACTAATCGGTAAACGCAAACTGATAGCGATACGACGACCATATCATACTGCTTTCCCCGGCGAGAGATCGCGACGATACTTGCATGCACCGGCGACGCAATGTATCCGCGGGACTCCCTTCGGGTACGCACAGAAACTCGCACGCGCGCGAGAGCGCGGCGCAATATCACACGGGGAGCGTTACCGCACCGCTCGCCCGTGGAACTTTCCCCAAATAGACACGACAATGATCCACGGTACTAATCGCGACTTTAACACACTAATCGCGAAATACCGGTAGTCTCGATACACTGAACGCGGTACGCTTATTACGATCTCGACGCGAGAGACAAACACTAAGCGGTAATTGACGCAATATACGCGAGACAATGATAGTCTCGACACAATGAACGCGATACGGTAAACATAACTTATACGCACGAAACACGAAATGACTGTCGGCCGCGCAAGAGTTTCCGGGAAGGGCTTCACAATATACTTTCTGGGCACGATCTCGGCCGGGCTCGCGAGCACAAAGTTAATTCCGACGGAAGTCGGTACCAGCAAACGGTATTCTAATCGGTAATGCTTACTAATGATAGCCTAATGCCCTGGCCGAGATCGAGCCAACGGTAACGCGGTAGTACCGGAGTGGAGATCTTACAAGTTTTGCTGCTCTCGTTGGTCTCTGCGCTGTTGCCTCGGGGTCGTTTTCCGGAAATGGCTCCTCGCTCAGCGCTCGCACGACAGTTAAGAACGGCCGGCCCGGCGAGATCACGTTGGGCCCCCGCGCATGCGCTCCAAGCTCGCGATGTTCCGTCCCGCCGATCCGTCGCGCGCGCCGCCGTGTTCGCGGCGCCGCTTCTAGTGCTTTCTGCCTGCCCGCGATCCTTTGAATCGGCTGCCATCACGTGTGGGCCCTTCTCAGCTTTAGCCCGGTTGGCCAGGCCATGGCTATGCTGCTCGGTGTCCTTGATATCATCGGGGAGGCATCCGGGTCGCCTACCCGCGCTGCAGTCGCGGTGTCGCGCCCTTCCTTGTGTGACGGTACGGCCCGGGGTGCAATGTGCGAGGCATTCTGCGCGTCTCTGCGGCGGTAGGCCCAAGTGACTCGCCCGTCGGCCAGCCATTCCGTCCAGCGTTCCCCAAGCTTCCTTCTCTCCCTCGTTGCGACATACGTCGTTACATCGGTCCTCCGTGGATCGTCCGCTCCGGCACCACCTGTCGTATCTACAAAGCTCGCTCGCAAATTAGTTAAGTCGCGAATAACCCTCCCGTACTCCGGCCGAGGCGCCATCCCCGACCCTCCCCTCGGCCGAGCTACCGTCTGGGCGGTGGACGCGACAATGTCACGTCACAATATATATATGTATATATATATATATATATATATATATATATATATAGATATAGAGGAAAGTCCCCTATTATGAGATAGGCTCCTAATATGCGACAGCGAGGTTTCTGCTAAACTAATAGGCCCTATCTGTTGGTTCCACCATGAACTTAATGCCCTTGGGGTAAAACCTATTTAGTGGAAAATTCATTGTTTGATCGTGCGTGTAGTCGTTGCAGAGAAAGAAATTGTGAAATTGGATGTTGTCAAGTGCCGTGGATATGGGACTTTAAACCTTGTTTATTATATAATAATAAATATTTGGCAATGAGTTCTGCATGCAGCGATAGAGTAAGGTCCTATTAATAGGAAAAAACGGGATATGTTGAGTTGCTCAATTGTAGAGATTAGATTTGGTGATCGCAAAACCGCAAGGCGTGGGGCTCGTAATATGAGATACTCAGTGTACTCTTGGGTTGCTGGAGTATGAAAGTTATTGTACAGTAATAAAATAAGAGAAAATACTATATTAACGTTAAGGGAAGGTTTATACGAAATTATAAGTGTGTGCTGACCGTGATTTGAGGGGGAAGGGTGGAGGGGGCAGATTAGGTACAATATTGGGTATAAGTGTGTTTACGATTGTTGCAAATGTGCTTCTCCATTACATTTGTCTTTCAGAAACTTTAAATAAAGTTTTCTAATTACAATATGTTGTATTTTGCACTTTATTAGCGATTTCCCGGGGTCTCTCATATTAAGAGCACACTTTTTCGATTTTGCCGAAAGCTCATTTTTCACATTTCTCTCTCTCTCTCTCTCTCTCTCTCTCTCTCTCTCTCTCTCTCTAATTTTCTGAAAAATCAATATTTAAATTAAATTTTCCATTTCAGCATCTTAAAGCTTATTAAATTCCCTTTAAAATGACCTTCTATATTTTTCAATTCTGCCAATAGACTTCCGGCAATCACACAAAATAGATGTGGTATCTCATAATCGGGGACTTTCCTATAGATATATATAATTATTATTATACATATAGGCAAAATTCCACGTCAAATCGGACGAAAAATGACCTCGTATTTTTTAAATTGATTGTGAAACTTTATTTACATGAAGTATACATAAAATAAGCAGATACGTATTTTTTGTTTGTCCGAATTTTTTTTTGCAAATGTAAGCAATACAATTTTCGTAAAAAATAAAGTCGTTAACTTTAAAAATTAATATCTCTGGTTACATTTGTCGTAGGGAGATCCTTAAGAAAGCAATTTAAAGCTAAGAAGACAATCTTTTTGAAAAAAATAGTTTAAGTTACAAGAAATTGCGCATTCCAATTTTAATAAGCAATTAAAATGTTTAATTAATTTTTTTTTTATTAAAAAATACCTAAAAAATTTTTTAAAAATAATGCTATATCTTATTCTTTATTTCATTCTGATAGTACACATATTTTTTATTTTACGAAGAAACGATAGATTCTATTTTTTATATAATTTTAATGACTGAGGCTCCGCGTTGCGCCGCACCGTGCTCAGGTCTCTGGCTCGACCAAGTAGCACGGCACATCGATTTCTTCGAAAATCTCTTGTAGGAAGAATTTACAGTATAAATGACATAATAGGGGAATTGTGCCTAAAACGACATAGGCCGTATTTATATAGTCGGATCTTATATTTAAGACCATCTTAAGTAATGTCCTAAGATGCTAATGAACCAATCACAGAGCCGTATTAGCATCTTAAGACATTACTTAAGACGATCTTGAATATAAGATCCGACTATGAATACCGGCCATAATGCTAGTTTGGCGCTTTATATCGCTGCTAGAGGAGGCGCTGCCCAGTGAGAAATGATACATTGAAAAGACGTCGATTCGATATCGATTCATCGAGATCTCATCGAAGCGGTTCTGTCAAGTTGTTGAACGTCGATAATTTCAAAATTTCGAGATTATTTTGATGTTATGATAACTTTGCAAAAAATATCTGTTGGTAGCAGTAGCAATATAATACAATACTTTCTTTCAAGATTTTCAATGTTTTCACGTTTGTCCATCATCAACGATTTCGATATCGATTTGATAACGATTCGACTTATGAGATAAAAAGAACTAAATTGTTTCCTAAATTAAAGAAAACTAAAAATTATTGTGTTTTAAATTACATTAACTAATAAATGCGGCCTAATACATATTACAAAAGTTGGTCTATACATGGAATAGTGCTCTTGCAGATGTTTATAAATTTTAAGGCTCCTGCTGGCTCGATTGCAAAGTCCGCGTTGACAGTACACACAGCGTCACACCTGGCAAAATTATGAACTAAAAGGCGTGAAAAATGACGTTAAAAAGCTAAATTATTCTTGCGATTTACAACGTTACTTTTC
Source organism: Harpagoxenus sublaevis (assembly GCA_030770355.1). Taxonomy (NCBI): domain Eukaryota; kingdom Metazoa; phylum Arthropoda; class Insecta; order Hymenoptera; family Formicidae; genus Harpagoxenus; species Harpagoxenus sublaevis. Next base: position 25,100 of record JASTWR010000687.1, read on the forward strand.
GTTTTAGTGTAGTGTTTTTATATTTTAAACAATTGTTGTAGTGTTAAAATATACCGAAGATTCCCATTTGGTTATAATTTAATATGTGAAAATAAATATTTATTTCAATTCGGCAGCTGTCAAACGGCTAGTTTTCGTCCTTGATTAGCACAATTCAATTCGACATACGTGGATTAAAGAAGTGTTTTCGGTATATTTTACAACTCTATTCTATCGATTACAAATGCTATCTTATTGAAAAACAATTTTATTTGAATGTACGTCGCAAGAATTTTTATGATATTTTTCTAGCTTCTGACGTCATCAATCCAAGATGGCTGCAGTGAGTGAACAGGAGCCTTAAACCTTTGCAATCCCCTAATTTCTTCTACTTAATAAACTTCTGATTAAAATATATTTTGATACTCTAAACATTTCAATCAATTTCTTTTAATATATATATATATATATATATATATATATATATATATATATATATTGATTGAATATAATACATATATATATATATATAATTTAATATATATATATGTATATATATACATATATAATAAGATATATAACTGTTTCCGATAACAGGGTTCATATATTCGCTATATATTATACCAGCAGTGAAACGTACTCCCGTGTTAGTCCAGTCGAGATAGACAGAAAAAGTCGCTGAAATGGAAAAAAGTCCTGGACGCGATTTTCTTTTTTTGTATGTTTTGGAGGGTCATGGGTATTCTAAATTCGGATTTTCGGGATTCTAACCCTGTAGCGTTAGCTGCCATTTTGATTAGAAGGGTGATTTTGTTTTTATTAAATATCTCGCTTATTTTCAACTTTAGAGTAAAAGTGGTAATCACCAAACTTGTAGAAAATTGAATTCTCTACAATTTTGGTCCTTATCTTTTCTCACCCAGGGTCGATATTTTCGAACTTAAACGCAAAAGTGGGTGGTGAAATTTTTTTATTGCATTATTTTGTTTATTTTCAACTTTAGCGCATAAACTATAATAAACAAAGTTGTAGGGAATGAAATTCTGTACAAAGTTGGGTCCTTATCCTTTTTTCCCTAGGGTTGATATTTTCGAACTTAATCGCAAAAGCGGGGGGAAATTTTAGTTTTCTTACGATATATCTCGGTTATTTTAAACTATAGCGTATAAATCGAACCTTACAAGTAGAGATTGTGAGTTGAAAGCATGCCACTAGATCACACTTTCAACTTACAAATTTCATACTCCAAATCGATCATGCTAATTACACCCGCTCCGATTTACGATTTTTTGAATTTACTTGGTATAATGAAAAACATCTTTTTCACACCACCACGGGGGTAGAGTTTATGGCGCGTTTTCTTTTTAGCGTGGTATCCCCTGTAGGCCTAATCCACGCATAAATCCTTGGCTTAAAGTTGTAAATCGGAATTATGCAGTTTTTAAAAAATGTTTTTCATTATACCAAGTAAATTCAAAAAATCGTAAATCGGAGCGGGTGTAATTAGCATGATCGATTTGGAGTATGAAATTTGTAAGTTGAAAGTGTGCTCTAGTGGAAAGGCTTTCAACACACAATCTCGACTTGTAAGGTTCGATTTATATGCTAAAGTTTAAAATAATCGAGATATATTGTAAAAAAATTAAAATTTCCCCCCGCTTTTACGTTCAAGTTCGAAAATATTAACCCTAGGGAAAAAAGGATTAGGACCAACTTTGTACAGAATTTCATTCCCTACAACTTTGTTTATTATAGTTTATGCGCTAAAGTTGAAAATAAACGAGATAATGCAATAAAAAAATTTCACCCCCCACTTTTGCGTTTAAGTTCGAAAATATCGATCCTAGGTGAAAAAAGATAAGGACCAAAATTGTAGAAAATTTAATTTTCTATAAGTTTGGTTATTACCACTTTCACTCTAAAGTTAAAAATAAGCGAGATATTTAATAAAAACGAAATCACCCTTCTAATCAAAATGGCGGCTAACGCTACAGGGTTAGAATCCCGAAAATCTGAATTTAGACTACCCATGACCCTCCAAAACATACAAAAAAAGAAAATCTCGTCCAGGACTTTTTTCCATTTCAAATGCTATCTCGACTGGACTATGTACATACATGGTCGAATGTCATGTTCTCGGGGGGGGGGGGGGGGGGGGGACGATTGTATCGTAGGTTTATTATTACCGGCCACTAATGTGCTTTTTATTATTTTTGAGATTAATTAATTAAAATGAAGATTAAGTATATCTATGTATACATATATGTATATATATTTTTTCACTTATATTGCATAATATTTAAAAGAAATGTAATTTACATTGTTTTACAACTTTAGCGATGTGCGTCAAAGATGTATAATACATACATATGTAATATTATAAACAGAATAAATTTTCTTTCGCTAGTTTAGAATAGAATAACAATTAAAGTAATTTAAATCGACCGTGACTGGCAATATATAACGTCTTTCGGATATGAACATTGAAAAACTGTGAGCCAACTTGGTTTGTCGGATTCACACAGCACATTTCCGGATCACTCGTCGGGACATTATTAATTTCGACCATGGGTTTTGGTCAGTTGATGTAATTTCTAAATTAAATAGTTTAAATTTTTATTGCAAAAAAATATTACCCCAGCCAGGGTTTGAACCTGGAACCTCCCGCTCTCTGTGCAGGCGTTGTCCCAATTCGACCACTGGGGCTGTGGTAATATTTATCGCAATAACAACTATAAGATTTACACAGCACATTTCCGGATCACTCGTCGGGACATTATTAATTTCGACCATGGGTTTTGGTCAGTTGATGTAATTTCTAAATTAAATAGTTTAAATTTTTATTGCGAAAAAATATTACCCCAGCCAGGGTTTGAACCTGGAACCTCCCGCTCTCTGTGCAGGCGTTGTCCCAATTCGACCACTGGGGCTGTGGTAATATTTATCGCAATAACAACTATAAGATGGAGCACCAAGTTGGCTCACAGTTTTTCAATGTTCATATCCGAAAGACGTTATATATTGCCAGTCACGGTCTATTTAAATTACATACATATGTAATTAAAGAGGCAGATGTAATATCATAAATGTGAATATATCTCAGTATATCGATTTGTGAGAGTGATTTATCTTCTGAATTGTGTCTATTATTCTTATTTTTCTTATTAATTTTTAATATCTATTAATTTTATATCTTTCTTTGTAATCTTTGTTATTTTTATCTTCCATTGATGTTTAAAAGAGCCCTTAAGTAAAAGAATTGTGAATAAATTTTGATCCAGGGAGATCCAGCTATGTGATTGCAACTGAGAAGCATGTTTATACGGGAGAACTGGATAGTAATGTGACGACGACAACAACGGTACCTGTAGTGGCAACTAAAACGAGAAATGTAGCTCTCGAAAGTGAAGGTGGTAACTATAGTGCCACAGGAGAGATAGTCAGTACACAAACCATATCTAGTAAAACCCGTACTGTTGAAACTATCACAGTTGGTACATTATATGCTAACTAAATCAATATTGTTTACGCTATGTAATTTTTCATTAAATATTGGTTATCTTACAGTATAAAACGGAGAAAGATGGTGTAGTTGAGACACGAGTGGAACAAAAGATAACAATACAATCGGATGGTGATCCAATTGATCACGATCGAGCTTTAGCAGAAGCGATACAGGAGGCCACTGCTATGAATCCGGATATGACAGTGGAAAAGATAGAAATACAGCAGCAAGCGGCGCAGTAATTAGTAGAGGATTGTCCGTCATACATACATAAAAGGGCACTCTTGGTCTATAAATAACACAAACGATTCGTAATCTTAGAGATTAGGAAAACAAATTGGTATTTACAGTATATGCTATATATTGGATGCATTGTCTAATGCGTCATAAAAAGAACCAGACTGAAATATGCTATAAAAATGTCGATGTCTTTAAATATTTTACGAAGTTATAAATAAAACAAGGAATATTAAGCTTTATATATATTTTTTTAAACGAGTCAAAGAGAGAAATTTTCTGATTACGGCTTGCCCAATAATTCGAGCTTAAACTTGATTGAAAATCGAGTTTGATAGTTGAAAGGAATGAAATTTTTATTGATGAAAACTTTTTAATAAAGAGAGAATGGTACCTCGTAAGTAGGAGAGAGAGACGGGTTTCATCTCACACGGGGACTATCTCCAAACGGGAGGTGGTGCGGTGGGACGGGAAGCGCGTACAGTACTATCTGTTGTGCGGTGCTGTGACCACGCGCTTCCCCCCTCCGACCGCACCACCCCCCGCCTGGAGATAGTCCCCGTGTGAAAATGAAACCCCGTCGGGTGGGGGGTCGACCGACCCACCACTCCGACCGCCCGCGGGCCTCCACCAAACGTCTCCCCCGGTACGCGTACCGCGTGAGACTGATCGCGTTACGCAAGACGTTGACCTCCTACCTCGCGCCTCGTATTTCTCTTCTATATGCTAACCGTCACATCAAGCATACACGTGTTATTACGTAATTGATCAAGGTCATTGCATGTTGTTTACGACAAGACGAATGCGTGATTTTTATCAGATTGTACGTCGCTGGAGGGCATAAGTCGATGCGGTAACTGCAAATTATCTCATCGCAGTCTTTTTTAGATTCGCGTTCGACGCTAGGTATACAAACAGGTAGGTATATAAACGTGTCCGCTTCCGATGCCGCTCGCATATCGTAATATACGCGCGGTGCAGCGTCGTTCTTCTTGCTTTTCGCGTTCAAAGATTGTGAAAAAAGGGAAAAAATGTCGAGAAATGGAAAAGGATGAGGAAATCGCGTCCGACGCAGGTGGTAGTGATGCCAACGCAGTCGCACATCTGTTGACTTTCACCTATTTCTCGAGTTCCGAGAATTCTGATTGTGAGTGCAAGGATCGTGACAGTGATAGTGATCTGTGTTGCCACGAGACGCTATCGACGTCGACGACCGCGAGCACTCATAGTGATGCTTCTCGGAAGTCCGATCGGTGTTACAGTCCTTATAACGTAAATGAAAATTTAGGGAGCCACGTGGTGAAGGAGGAACGTCGATGGAATCTGCCGACGTATCATTTGCGAAGGGAAATTGGAATTCTGGATCCGCGAGAGAAAGTGTGGATTCAAACGGTGATCGCGTACAGTTCTAGAGCGGTGCGTTACTATCGTATAATTCCGAGACGTATCACGAAAAGTGGGGTAAACGGTAAGAGTCGGGTCGAGTATCGTCGCGATATTTGTGAAAGGCTAAAATTTGAAATACCCGAGGGCGGTTACGCCGTGTGGTTGCGATAAAGAGAACATGGAGGAGCGTGAAAAGCAAGAGTATCGCGATCTTGTCAAACGCGAGACGAGCGTCGACTCGGTAGATTCGTATCGCGCATGGTCGCGACGTTGTGACGCGCTTCTAGAGATAATGCGCGAGAAATGTCGCGGACGATCTCGACTGACGTTGACTGGAGAGGTCAGTTCTTTGGCCTGTCAAATTGCGATATTACTGGGAGCCAGGAATCGTCTGTGTCGACGTTTTTTCGCACACGTGGGTGCCGGTCTCGATGAACCATCCACGTCTTCGTCGGTGTCGTCGTCGGCGTCGGCGTCGAAAGGATTTTCGTGGGCGGAGATCGATACGGCCTTCGATAGACGCGTCCTGACCGGTGTGGTGATAAATCAGGATCACGTCGAGCCTCGACGGTTTCTCGAGGAGGCGAGAGACACGGTGCTCGGTCATGTGCGCGACAATCTCGAGAGACATGGTTGTCTCAAGGTCAACACTCTTTTCAATGGAGAATTTGTCATCACGAGTGGTGAAACCGCAATCAAGAGTATCGCTACGAGCAACTATATGCTTCTTCCCACGTCAGATCTGCTAGAATGGTACGATAGTCGCGTGATGGACGTAACTCTAACGGCTCTCGAAGAGTTTCAGGAACGGGACAGCGGATGGGCGTTGTCGCGTATATCGAATTTGATGGTGAATGTCAACAAGTGCAATCCTATGTGCGCGGGATGCTGGATGGAGATTCCATCGTGGATAAAACATACGCGATCGGTGGTCAACGTGCAGCGGATGGACAACGCGTGTTTCGCTCGGTCGATCGTCGCCGCGTTGTATCCCGTTCCGAAAAATCCGGGAAGATGGCACGAGTATCCTCCTTATTTGGCGATATTGAATTTTGAGGGAATCAAGTTTCCCATGGCTCTGAGGCGGATCACCAAATTCGAACGTCTCAACGATATATCCGTAAATGTGTTCACCGTTCGCGAGGGAGAGGTGAGGACGAATAGGAAGAAGAAGAACGTGCGGAACGAAGTGATTGTTCCTCTGCGTCTCACCGACGACAAGAGAGATCGTCACGTCAATTTGTTGTACCTGAAGGATGCGCGACGCGGCGATAACGTTGGTCATTACGCGTGGATAAGGAATCTCTCTCGGTTGGTGTCGTCACAGCTGAGCGGTAATAATTCGAAGAAGCATATATGTGATCGGTATGTATAAAAAAAAGATTAAAAAATATGACGGGCCAGAGTATACTGTTTTTTAAATCTTTCAGCTGTCTGCACTACTTCGGTACGAGCAAGAGATTGATCGCTCACGGTGTGGACTGCGAAAAGATGAACGACTGCGCCATTCTTCTTCCGAGCTCATTTTATTATCAAAGACATAGCCAACAGTTTCGAGGGTCGTGTCGACTTGCTGCCGATCAACAAGGAGACGTACATATCGTTCACGAAGAACGTCAAAGAGACGAAGCATGATTGTTGGGGAAATCGCGTTAAGTTACGATTCGTGGATTCGTTCAGGTTTCTTGGTACCAGTCTTGAGAAATTAGCGTCGTATCTCGACAAGTCCAGGCTGAGGATTACGCGGTCTGAGTTTTGGGAAACCAGCGAGGACGATTTCGATTTGCACACGCGAAAGGGCGTATTTCCGTACGAGTATCTTGACAGCGTGGATAAACTGTCGGAGACCGAGCTGCCACCGCGCGCGGCCTTCTACAGTTCGCTGTCCGGCAACGTCGCGAGCAAGAGCGATTACGAGCACGCGTTGAACGTTTGGCGTCGTTTTCGCGTAAATAATCTCGGCGAGTACAGCGATCTGTATCTTAAGACAGATGTATTGCTTCTGGCGGATATTTTCGAAAATTTTCGCAACAATTGCGTCGACAGTTACGGATTGGATCCCGCGCACTATTACACTCTACCGGGATACACGTGGGACGCTATGTTGAAGCACACGGGTGTTCGATTCGAACTGCTTACCGATATTGATATGTTGCTGTTCGTGGAGCGTGGTATCCGCGGCGGTCTTAGCCAATGTTCGCACAGATATGCGCGAGCCAACAACAAGTACATGTCGTCGTACGATTCGTCAGAACCGTCGACGTACCTTATGTATTTCGACGTGAACAATCTGTACGGCTGGGCGATGTGCGAGCCCTTACCCTACGCGGACTTTCGATGGCTTGACGATCCCGAGAGTTTTAACGTTATGTCCGTGACGTCGGACTCGTTTATCGGTTACATCCTAGAGGTTGACCTCGCGTATCCGCGGGAGCTCCACGACGCCCACGCGGATCTTCCGTTCTGCCCGACGCGAGAAAAGCCTCCAGAAAAAACGGTACGATAAACTTCTGGCTACGCTTTATGACAAGTCGCGTTACGTGGTGCATTATCGAAATTTGCAGCAATGCGTGCGATACGGGTTGTGCGTAACAAAGATTCATCGTGTGTTGCGATTCGCGCAATCTCGGTGGCTTAGCAGTTATATAGAGCTTAACACGGGATTTAGAACTCTCGCGAATAACGAGTTTGAGAGAAATATGTATAAATTGATGAATAACGCGGTATTCGGAAAAACAATGGAGAACGTGCGCGAGCACGTCGATGTGCGTCTCGTTACGCGCTGGGACGGGGTATACGGCGCTGAGGCAATGATCGCTAAGCCGAATTTTCACAGTAGAAGCATTTTCTCGGAGGATTTGATGGCCGTCGAGCTACGCAGGCTCGAGGTGAAATGCAACAAGCCGATCTACGTGGGCATGTGCATTCTAGAGATATCTAAGATGCTCGTGTATGAATTTCATTACAATTACATGGTACCGTTGTATCGCGATAGGTGTAAACTAATGTACACGGACACCGATAGCTTGATATATTACCTAGAATGCGACGACGCGTACGAGAATATCAGGCGCGATATCGCGAGGTTTGATACGAGTGACTATCCCGAGGGCAACGCGTACGGTACGCCGCGCGCGAACAAGAAAATACCCGGTCTGATGAAAGATGAAAACAACGGTGCGATAATGACTGAGTTCGTAGGGCTCAGAGCGAAGATGTACGCTCTGAAGGTGATTGGTAAAGATGACACTAAGAGGATAAAGGGTGTAAAAAGGAATGTGGTTGCGAGAATGATAACGTTCGACGATATTACAAGCGGTGTCTGCTCAACGTGACGGAGCAGTCGCGACGTCAGTCGTGCTTGCGCTCGAAGCTGCACGAGGTGTACACCGTGTCCGAGTTGAAGCTAGCTCTTAGTCCTTACGACAATAAACGATGCGTTGTACCCGATTCCTTCGACACTCTACCGTGGGGACATTACGGAATATCAGTGAGGGAAAATGGAGGGGGATCGCACAAAGAATAAATGCGCGAGATACTTTTTTATACATATAATATATATTTCCATTGTTTGTTTTATTATCACATTTTTTAAATTAATTTCTTTTTGTTTTTTCTCTTTATCATATTATATTTTTTTTATTAATCCTTGGTGGAAGTGTAGTACTTCCACCAAGGATTAATAATGTTTAAAATATATGGGGAAGAACTACGCTGTTTTAAAAATTTTTTTTATATACATATAATATACTGGGTGGGGAAAAAGTCTGGAACCGGTGAAATATCTCGAAAACATGGCATTTTAGGAAAAAATGTTTTATACATAAGTTGTAGGGCTTCAACAAATGCGTCAAACGGTGGTACTTATTTGACCTTGAGCGTAAGTATGGAGGAGCTTTCAAGGTCAACGTTAAAATTTTTAATGGAAAACCCCACTTTTTATTTAATATTCTTATAGCTGACATCGAGAGCTTTTCAAAACACTAGCAATAAACTTCTTTCGGCTGAGTACTTTTTGAGATATGAGTTGATAAAGTTTAAGTACCGCCGGCATTAGCATTAGCCAAGGTGTACCGCGTGGAGGTTGCACGGTCGGATTTACACCTCATTGTGTGTGTGTGTGTGTGTGTGTGTGTGTCAGCAGGGATAAGGACCCTACGGTTCGTCACTTCCATAGTATTTATTGGCTCCAAACCCTCTCTGCTGTGTGTGTGCGTGTGTGCACGCGCGCGTATTTGGTAATAATTAAAGCAGATGTTCAAATTGTCTCCCTTGTACCGCTTGACAGTGTCACACACACACACACACACACACACACACACACACACACACACACACACACACGCACGCACACGCACACGCACACGCACACGCACACGCACACGCACACGCACACGCACACGCACACGCACACGCACACGCACACGCACACGCACACGCACACGCACACACACACACACAATGAGGTGTAAATCCGACCGTGCAACCTCCACGCGGTACACCTTGGCTAATGCTAATGCCGGCGGTACTTAAACTTTATCAACTCATATCTCAAAAAGTACTCAGCCGATAGAAGTTTATTGCTAGTGTTTTGAAAAGCTCTCGATGTCAGCTATAAGAATATTAAATAAAAAGTGGGGGTTTCCATTAAAAATTTTAAAGTTGACCTTGAAAGCTCCTCCATACTTAAGCTCAAGGTCAAATAAGTACCACCGTTTGATGCATTTGTTGAAGCCCTACAACTTATGTATAAAACATTTTTTCCTAAAATGCCATGTTTTCGAGATATTTCACCGGTTCCAGACTTTTTCCCCACCCAGTATATTTCCATTGTTTGTTTCTATTATCACATTAGATTTTTGGTAAATATGCATATTAGGTCAAACCTCACCGATGACCTTGACCTTGACATATGTTGTCAAGGTCACCCTCCTGAGTGACCTTCAGAAGGTTTTAGCTGGCGGTCATTGTTTATTAAAAAGTTATAAACAAAAAAAATTTGGTGGGGAAAATTATTTAAAGTAATGAATTGTTGGTATATTGAAAGGAAAGTTATTTAAAGCAGAGAATAGTTGGTATATTGAAAATTATGTACACAATTTTATGTATTAGAAAGTGTGAATACAAGTATTTTCTGCTTTAATCATGGCAAAAGCATGTTATAAAGCTTTGTTAAAGCAGATAATAGTTGGTTATTGACAAAACTTATAGGTTAGTGACGCGCTTTACAAGTATGTGCTTTTTAAGTTGAAGCACATACAAAGCACATACTTGTATAGCGCGCCACTAACCTATAAATTAGTGACGCGCTTTACAAGTATGTGCTTTGTAAGTTAAAGCACATACTCTCTATTCTCTGCTTTAAATAACTTTCTTTTCAATATACCAACAATTTACTGCTTTAAATAATTTTTTCCACCAAATTTTTTTTGTTTATAACTTTTTAATGAACAATGACCGCCAGCTAAAACTTTCTGAAGGTCACTCAGAAGGGTGACCTTGACAACATATGTCAAGGTCAAGGTCGTTTATGCCTTTCAATACTCAAAATAACTGCTATATTTTTCAAACTTTTTTTGTTTATAACTTTTTAATAAACAATGACCGCCAGCTAAAACCTTCTGAAGGTCACTCAGGAAGGTGACCTTGACAACATATGTCAAGGTCAAGGCCATCGGTGAGGTTTGACCTAATATGCATATTTACCAGATTTTTTATTAATTTTTTTGTTTTTTTTTCTTTAACACATTATATTTTTTTATTAATCCTTGGTGGAAGAATTACGCTGCCTTAATGGCGGTAAATAATATTTAAAATATATGCGGGGAAGAACTACGCTGTTTTTTTAATGCGTTGTAAAATGGAAAAAATGTATTGTAACAAAAATGTTGAAATAGGCTCGGAAGACAAAGAACCAAAGAAGGTTTTTTTTTAGATAGAGCGTGGTGTAGCTCTCATCTTCAATCATGAATTTTTCATTTTTTTCCGTTTGTTTTTCCCGTTAAGTTCCACGCGACTGTGTACGATAAGAAGCGTTACGTCATACACTATCGCAATCTTCAAAAATTGCATGCGTCACGGTCTTCGCGTTACAAAAGATACATGGCGTATTGCAATTCGTTCAATCCCCATGGCTTTGCGATTACATCGAATTAAGAACTTCTTTTATTTGTTTCTTTGGTAAAATGTTTCCCGAGTCTAATTTGTCTCAATAAATTTTAATAAAATCATCTCCCTGGGGTACAAACGTCTTTTGTGACAAAATTTGTTTTTTTCACAATCGACGTTTGTACCCCAGCGAGATGGTTTTATGTTTTCAAGGGGTTATTTTGTCTCGTTGTCTTGCGTGTAACAACAGTCGAATCAACAGAATGTACATTATATTTTTTTTATAAATGTGACATTTTATAGAATTTTAGAATTTATTGCGAAAAAAAGATTTATATAACATTAACATAATGTAAGAATAAATGGAGTGCGGTATTGTTTTTTGCGCTTATTACATAAAAGCAGGATTAGTTTCGAAGAACTGCATTTATAATATATCGGCGCAAGTGAGAGAGAGAAAAGAATATTTGTATATCGCAATATGTACACGATTTTATTTTTATAAAAAAAATATATAACAGTATAAAATATATTATAATACAGCTGTCTTATTTATCCAGGAATTGCGCGAACTGTCTATTCCCAACCATTTCACGTACACTTGGTTACCCCGTTTGCGCAGCACTTTTTCCACGAGGTAGACATCGGGATTGGACACTCGGAGCAACTCGTACTCGTAGAATCCTCTGGCTATCGTTTCCCCACGGTAATCCTTTAGCAGATACGTCACAGGATTGGTCCGTTGTACCTTGGCGACGCAAAAGATCTCGGTGGTCCAGTTTGGCGTGTAGCCCTTCTCGAATATCGTCTTGAATTTGCTTATGCGTACCGGATCGTTTACTTTGAATTTCGCCGGGCCGGCGATCTTCGTGCGACTGTACACTGTGGATAGAAGTCTCTCGGCGACAGCGGGTGTCACGTCCACTGGTCTCATTCCGATCGTTCGATGTCGATGGTGGTTGTAATTCGACAGCAGACTCGGTAATGCGTTGACCCATTCGTACGTTCCGTTAAGCGTGAACAGTTTCCATATGTTCTCTTTGAGTGTGCGATTGAATCTCTCCACTACTGACGTTTTCATCACTGAGTACGTTGAGTAATGATTGACGTCGCGTTTTTTTAGAATCTCACGTACGTCGGTGTTGTAGAACTCCTTTCCTTCGTCCGTTTGCAGATTCTTCGGGAATCGCGCGCTCTCGCGAAATATCTTGGACAGCGCCGCGGCCATCTCCTTTCCATTCTTGTTCTTGAGCGGTAACGCCCATGCGTATTTGCTCAGCACGTCGATGACCGTCAATATGTAGTTGTAGCCTTTGTTTTGCCGTGCGTAGGGACGCATCTCCACCACGTCGGCCTGCCACAGATCGTCATAGCCGCGCACTACGACGCGACGCCGCGGAAAGTTTTTTCGAGCCGGCGCGTGCAGTTCCTTCACGAGTCTTTGTTTCTCGACGCTCATTATCACGCTCTATGTCGAGGAGGAAGAGCTCTTTTTGCCAGAGTCGAGAAGACCGACAATTTCGTTTAGTCTTGCCTGTTCCACGTCGCGATCGCTCGTCACCTTTTTGAACTCGCAGGCGTTGCGAATGTCCTCCGTTAGCTCGCGAATGTCCTCCGTTTGCTTGCGAATGCCGTCTTTAATTTTTTTCACTGTCTCGTCGAATAATTCTTGCGTCACCGTTTTTTCACTCAATTCTCTGACGTCGTTTTGAAATTTTTGTAATGTATCTCGTAATTCGTTCAGTTTGTCGGTCACGGTTTTGTCCATTTCGTTCTTCACTGTTGAGAGCGAGCTCGCGGTGTTCTCGCGAAATTTTTCGATATCGTTTCTCAGATCTCGAAGCGCCAGCTCGACGTAGCTCCTGTTCGTCGCGTCGGTGTCAACCTCTGGTGCGGCTAGACGTCGTATCTTGCGCTCCCTCGCGTCGTAGGAATCGTCGTTCAGACAGAGCGCGCTGTCGCGCACGTAGCTTCGTAGAGATTCGATTGACGATGCTCGCGACTTTCCGTCGTCTCTATCCAGAGACATTCCAAACTTGTTCACCGACATCGAAAATCGTACTGCCGGTGTGTTCGACGTGGTGGTTCAATTTATAACCAAGCCCGCTTCGCGAAGCTCCTCGATTATCGATACGATCTCATTGTCGTGAGCGGTGTTGCCAGCTCGATGCGAGGCCCTTGATAGGATTCTCAGCTTTATGACCGCGTTTATGAGCGTTCGTCGCCACCAGTAGACTTCTATATTTGTGTAGGTCATCCTTGGTGTAGATTGCGTCATCGGGGTGTCTCTTGAAGATCAATTCGTACAAGCCGGGCGTGCCCTTGTACGTCACCCCGTCCACGATCACGGAATCGTTCGCGAGCATTTCGAACCGTTTGTCGCCGAGCATCGGGCCATCGTTCGTGAAGTACACGCCGTAAACGTGATCGATCGCGTCCCCGCCGAAGAAAAGAGCGTCCACGTATCTCTTTCCCAGGGGTCCCAATTGACTCCTTTGCAGATCTTCGCGACCCTCCGGTGTTTGCAGAGCCTCTCTGATGGGCGTTTCGAGAGAGGGCTGCGGCGACTGGAAGACGTCCTCCTCCCTCAGCGACAACCTCCGCGGTTCCAGAGGCATGCTGAATCGAACCGCGAGCGTGTCCGACGCGACGCTCGACAACCTCCGCGGTTCCAGAGGCGCGGAACAAATCGCGAGCATGTCCGACGCGGCGCTCGATCGTTTCCTCTTAGGCTTCGTTTCCCGCGCGATTTCTCCATCGTCGTCGCTCTCCTCGCGCTTCTTCTTAACGACGACGCCGTCGTCCTCGGGCTCGCCTCCGCGTTCGGCGATCTGTTTCAGCGGATCGACGATCGGCTTGAATTGCCTCTCGAGAGCGATCTCGCTCTCGATCTTGCCGGTTTTCAACGCTCTGTATTTCTTGCGAATCGAGGCGCGCGTCTTGGCGATCTCCCTCGCGGTTCTCTCCCGCTCGACGGCGTCCTTCGAGGTTATCTCCGCGCCGCTCATCGTTCCCGACTGATCGATCTACAGCACGGCGAAGTCGTTGAATCCTCGTCTATATCTGCCGTTTTGCAGCGCGCTGTCCTTGTCTATCACCGCGAACCCGTGCCTGCGTCGCCAACACTCGCCGCACAGCGCGCGGAAATCCTCGAACGACATATCGGGGTTCACGTGATCGTCGTACACGTGTCTCAGATTTGTGCCGTCTTGTCTGAAGAGAATCAGCATGTTGGCGTTGTCGCGTATCAGGTGCTTCGGTATCTTAGCGTACGTCTGACAGAGATAGAAACAATCGATGTTCGAGTGTCGACCCATCGCGAAGTACTCCCTGATCGCGTCTTGCTTGTCGCAGGCCACGTCGTCGAAGACGAATATCGAATCGGGGAGCGCCTTGCTCAGCGGCACGACGTCCCGATTGTTGGAGAACGCGTGATAACCGATCTCGTCCATCGATTCGAGCAGTCTCTCGAGGTATCGATACTTCGGTTGATGCAGAGATTTCGAGTACACGTACACGTTCTCGAAACGCAGTCCGTTCGGACTTTCCAACAGACTTATCAGGACGTTCGTCTTACCGCAATTGGAGGTCCCACAGATGACGCAGCGTATCGCGTTCGGCAGCAGAGGGCCATGTCGGCGTGTCTCTCTGACCGCTAGACCCGACCCCAGTCGCGTCTTGCGATCGAGATTAGGCACGCCTATCGTCGTCGATTGTCTCACGAATCGCATCTGTCGCGTATCGCGCGCGTGCGCGCTTGTTTTATTTATACGCGCGAACGACCGATCGTTCGCGCAGTGATCGCGATGTCTCCCTTACCGACGGTCAAGCGCGAGGTCGTCCAGCGATCGCGCGGCGAATGTCGCGCGCGAAACGGAGCGTCGGCGGCGGACTGCTGAACAGGGCGATAAACGCGCTCCCCTTCGAGCTGCACTTTCCCGGCTATCAGTTCTGCGGACCAGGTACTCGTCTCGCGAAACGACTAGCGCGCGGCGATCGAGGCGTCAATCCGTTGGACGCGGCGTGTCGCGATCACGACGTCGCCTACTCTTGAAACAGCGACCTCGCCGATCGACACGTCGCCGATCGGGCGCTCGCTGAGAGAGCGCGCGAGCGCGTCTCGGCGAGCGACGCGACCCTCGGTGAGAGAACCGCCGCGGCCGCCGTATGGGCTGCTATGAAAGCAAAAACAAAGCTAGGTATGGGTGTGAGAAAGAAGAGGAGAACCACGACCAGGAAGAGAGTTCTCCCGGCGGCGAAACGCGGGGGTTTCTTGCCCCTTCTGCCGATGCTGGGGGCGCTTGGATCTTTGATCGGTGGAGCGGCTGGGGTAGCCAAGGCCGTGAACGACGGCAAGGCCGCCAGACGCCAGCTCGAGGAGCTGACGCGTCACAATCGCGCGCTGGAGGGTCGCGGGCTGTATCTGGCGCCGTACAAACGCGGTAGCGGGACGACGACCAGAAGAGCGAGAAGGAGTAAAAAAAATCTCGCGTAAGGAGACGCCGGTGACGCTCGATCTCCCGGCGTCCGGTATCACGATGGACGAGCAACTGAATCGGATCGCGCGCCGTTCGCAAATACCTTACTTCAGGGGCGTGTATATGCGCGACGCGCTGCCGACGAGAACGCGTCGCAACGAGAGCGGAATCGTGAATCTCGACGACGCGGTGGGCTCGGGTACGCACTGAGTCGCCTACGCGAAGAAGGGAAACAGCGCGGTCTACTTCGACGCTTTCGGAAATCTTCGACCCCCGGGGGAACTCGAGCGATATCTCGGACGTGACGCGAACGTCGCGTACAATCGTCGGTCGTATCAGAGATTTGATCAGAGCATCTGCGGTCAGCTGTGTCTGCGATTTCTGCGAGAGATCGATTGGAAGCGTCTTTGAGTCGTCATGTCGCTGACTCTCACGTTGACCGGGAAGAACAGCGTTCTCACGTCGAGCTACTTCCCCGCCCTGGATCTGAACGACGGCGAATACGAGATAGGTCTCGCGAATTTCGAGACGTACAGTCGCGGTCATTAATGCTTTCCACCTGAAGTCAGTCGCGTTCGGGGGCAGATAGTAGCTGAACGCGTCGCCCCTAGCGCTATTCGTGCTTCATGACTGTTGGGTCGGTAACGTCGTGGAGAACGGGCAAAGACCGTGTCGTGGAGAAAGAGAGAGCTGTCAGTTTGACAGCTGTGTGTCAGCGGAAGAGAGGTTAAGAACCGAGGGATCGTCTAAAAGTATAAGGAGAGTATAAGAAATACAAGGCCATGTTAATTACTTGAATAGTAAATAATTATTATACGACAAATTTATATTTATATACAGGGTGTTTGAAACAAAAGTACCCAGCCAAAAAATGGGGGTAGATTGGGTCAAACCGAGACGAAAAGTCATGTACCATTTTGCAAGATTTGCAATAGTTAACGAATTATTAATTAATACGTCTGAGCAAATGAGCGCATGAGAAGCGGTAGGCCAAACTCGGCAGACATGTAAAATACCATTTAATACCATAAAATGGTATTTTACCTGTCTGCCGAGTTTGGCCTACCGCTTCTCATGCGCTCATTTGCTCAGACGTATTAATTAATAATTCGTTAACTATTGCAAATCTTGCAAAATGGTACATGACTTTTCGTCTCGGTTTGACCCAATCTACCCCCATTTTTCGGCTGGGTACTTTTGTTTCACAAACTCGGCAGACACGTAAAATACCATTTTATGGTATTAAATGGTATTTTACATGTCTGCCGAGTTCGGCCTACCGCTTCTCATCCGCTCATTTGCTCAGACGTATTAATTAATAATTCGTTAACTATTGCGAATCTTGCAAAATGGTACATGACTTTTCGTCTTGGTTTGACCCAATCTACCCCCATTTTTCGGCTGGGTACTTTTGTTTCAAACACCCTGTATATATAATTTCAGATATCGTAGCTGAGGCATTAACAAATATTATTGGCCGTATCGAGCCTTCCAGAGAATCGGAGTCGAATACGATAATAGGAAAAGAAGAAGAAGAAGAAAACCAGCTAAGACAGAGAAATGAAGAAAACAACGATGACTGTGAGAAAGGTAGAGATGATGGTCAATGGAGGAGGAGATGCAGTAAGATGATTTAATTTATATTATATAAGAAATTATTACATTATTAGTAATTTCAAAATACGATTGCAGAACACCAGTGGGAAATATCAACGTCATACGATCCGCGCTACGCTTGTCATGCGGCATACTCACCATGGACTCTGATCAGTCTGATCCATCGTCACCATGTGTCCTCGCGGTAATCTCCGTTGCTCTTTCGTCGATAATTCATCGTTCACCACCTACACGAGGAATTTGGGATACACCAAAGTCATGGTAGGCAAATAAATTGCAGAGAAATAGGTAGTGAAAATATGTTTCGTTTCCGCGATAAAATCTCACTCTCTAATGAATTAGCATGCATAAACTGAAGTAGTATTGTGTGTGTAGAACGTAACTTAATCTTATTAACTTTTGTTTAGAAAATGTTTATAAGTTTTTTGATTGATTTGATATTATAATTGTTAAAAAAGTTTACAAACTAATAATTCTGAAATAGCAAAGTGATTATAATTGTTATCGTTCACGTTGAATAAATATGTGGGCTTTTAATAGAATTACAATTTCTTACAGAGCATCGTCGAGCAAATGGTTCATCACATCTTCGAGGAGAATCCTGAATGGACAGTTGCAAAGAGATCGGCATGGATGACAGTCTCTAGGTCTTCGGTTTCAGCAGGGTTATTCAAGTCTTCGACTTAAATCAATTTAAAAAGAGTTGCGCCAAGATATCGGAAGGTTTTAATTGCGTTCTCGCGAATTATGTTTCCCCACACAGCACAGTTTCTAAATCCGAAATTGCTTTCTCTCTGTTTGCATCGTGCATCGCGCATCGTGTTTCGCGAGCAAATCTCTTCTCAAAATAATGTTAAATAAATTGTTAAAATACTGTAAAATACTACTGTTAAATAAATTATGACAAAAGAAAAAATCTTAAAAAGCGTGTTTTTTTTCTTAGAAAGCTTTCCATGTTACGTAAACTATTTAGTAAAAAAACAGTACAGACTAAAAAAAAATTCTATGTATTATTGTTCTTATTTTTGTTTTTATGGTTGGTGAATAAACTTTGTGTTTTATAAAAATGGAGATTTTGTCCTACAATTGATAGAATAAATTACTGCCAAGAACGGATAACATATTTAATATCATTCTACAGTGCAAATAATAAATTAACCAAATAGATTTTTTATAAATTAAATTAACATTTAAATAAGTATTCTAGGGTTTTGGGGGAAAAAAATATGTTTATACATACGGATATAATAATTAACTGCTAAGATCTAAGCTCGGACTGTAAGGGCTTATTTATTCGATATTAAATATGTTATCCGTTCTTGGCAATAATTTATTCTATCAATTGTAGGACAAAATCTCCATTTTTATAAAACACAAAGTTTATTTACCAACCATAAAAACAAAAATAAGAACAATAATACATAGGTCGGTATTCATAGTCGGTTCTTATATTTAAGACCATCTTAAGTAATGTCTTAGATGCTGATACGGCTCCGTGATTGGTTCATTAGCATCTTAGGACGTCAATTAAGATGATCTTAAATATAAGATCCGACTATGAATACCGGCCATACAATTTTTTAGTCTGTACTGTTTTTTTACTAAATAGTTTACGTAACATGGGAAGTTTTCTAAGAAAATAAACAGGCATTATAAGATTTTTTCTTTTGTCATAATTTATTTAACAGTAGTATTGTACAATATTTTAACAATTTATTTAACATTATTTTGAGAAGAGATTTGCTCGCGAAACACGATGCGCAATGCACGATGCAAACAGAGAGAAAGCAATTTCGGATTTAAAAACTGTGCTGTGTGGGAAAACATAATTCGTGAGAACGAAATTAAAACCTTCCGATATCTTGGCGCAACTCTTTTTAAATTGATTTAAGTCGAAGACTTGAATAACCCTGCTGAAACCGAAGACCTAGAGACTGTCATCCATGCCGATCTCTTTGCAACTGTCCATTCAGGATTCTCCTCGAAGATGTGATGAACCATTTGCTCGACGATGCTCTGTAAGAAATTGTAATTCTATTAAAAGCCCACATATTTATTCAACGTGAACGATAACAATTATAATCACTTTGCTATTTCAGGATTATTAGTTTGTAAACTTTTTTAACAATTATAATATCAAATCAATCAAAAAACTTATAAACATTTTCTAAACAAAAGTTAATAAGATTAAGTTACGTTCTACACACACAATACTACTTCAGTTTATGCATGCTAATTCATTAGAGAGTGAGATTTTATCGCGGAAACGAAACATATTTTCACTACCTATTTCTCTGCAATTTATTTGCCTACCATGACTTTGGTGTATCCCAAATTCCTCGTGTAGGTGGTGAACGATGAATTATCGACGAAAGAGCAACGGAGATTACCGCGAGGACACATGGTGACGATGGATCAGACTGATCAGAGTCCATGGTGAGTATGCCGCATGACAAGCGTAGCGCGGATCGTATGACGTTGATATTTCCCACTGGTGTTCTGCAATCGTATTTTGAAATTACTAATAATGTAATAATTTCTTATATAATATAAATTAAATCATCTTACTGCATCTCCTCCTCCATTGACCATCATCTCTACCTTTCTCACAGTCATCGTTGTTTTCTTCATTTCTCTGTCTTAGCTAGTTTTCTTCTTCTTCTTCTTTTCCTATTATCGTATTCGACTCCGATTCTCTGGAAGGCTCGATACGGCCAATAATATTTGTTAATGCCTCAGCTACGATATCTGAAATTATATATATATAAATTTGTCGTATAATAATTATTTACTATTCAAGTAATTAACATGTCCTTGTATTTCTTATACTCTCCTTATACTTTTAGACGATCCCTCGGTTCTTAACCTCTCTTCCGCTGACACACAGCTGTCAAACTGACAGCTCTCTCTTTCTCTACGACACGGTCTTCGCCCGTTCTCCACGACGTTACCGACACAACAGTCATGAAGCACGAATAGCGCTAGGGGCGACGCGTTCAGCTACTATCTGCCCCCGAACGCGACTGACTTCAGGTGGAAGGCATTAATGACCGCGACTGTACAACACGATACCGAACATCGACTCTACCAACAATACGTTTTACTTCGACACCGAGGATCTGGCGATCGTTATACCCGAGGAATCTTACGAACTGCGCGCTATAGAGAGATATCTGCGATCGGCTATTCTTTGCAGACGCGGCAGCTCCGAGCACGCCGAGGACGATTACATATACGTCGACGACAACGACGACGACGACAAAGAGGGCGAACGCTCGATAATTCTCCGCGCTAACGAGAATACCATGAGAAGCGAGATCAGGTGCGCCTACAGAGTCAATTTTACCAAACCGAACAACATTGGCTTTCTGCTGGGTTTCTCGGCGTTTCGCACGCTCGAACCGAAAAAATGGTACGCGTCCGACGGACCCGTGAACATCATGCGCGTGAACGTCATTCGCGTGGAGTGCAACGTCACCGCGGGAGCTTACAGCGACGGTAAACCGGTGCACACTGTGCACGAATTCGCGCCGAACGTTCCACCGGGATATAAGCTGTCGGAGACTCCGACGCAGATCATTTATCTCCCGGTCATCGCGCGGAGCGTCACCGATATAACAGTGCGCGTCGTGGATCAGATCGGTCGATTGATCAATTTTCGCGGGGAGGAGATAACGGTTCGGTTGCACGTGCGGCGCAGAAGACATTGAGTGATATGCGCGCGAGTGAGACATGTTCGTTCTGAACGAGTCGTCGGTGACAGACCGGAAGAGCACATCCGCCGTCGCACCCGCGAGAGGAGCGAGAGGAGCGAGAGGGAGGAGGAACGGACTGAGCGCCGAGAACGTCGCTTTTCTGCGATCCCTGGGTTTCGCCGTGAGAAACGGCCGTGGCCGACATTCTGAGTATCGGGGGTGAGCCGATCTTCGACGATCGCATCGTCAAGATCGAGACTCACACGTACAATCCGTACGCCAACACCTTGCTCGGACACAGCGACGAGATACGAATACCGATACAGCAGCAAGATTTGTACACGCTGCCCAGCGAGAGTTTTCTCTACGTCGAGGGAACGCTCACCGACGATCTTCCAGAGAACAACACGAGTCTGGACAGCAATTGCGTGGCGTTCATGTTCGACGAGATCAGATACGAGCTCAACGGCGTGGAGATCGACAGAAACAGAAACGTCGAAGTGACCAGTACGATCAAGTGTCTTGCGTCGCTGACCGCCGAGAGGAGCAAGAGACTACGGAACGCAGGATGGAGCAGCGACGATCCCGAGATCAGGTTCGGCGATTTCAACTTTTGCGTGCCCCTTAACACGCTTCTGGGTTTCTGCGAGGATTACAAACGCGTGGTGATAAACGCGCGACACGAGCTCGTTCTGATACGTTCGCGAAGCGACGCCAATTCCATCGTGACGAAGCGCAACAAGGATCCCAAGATTGCTCTGTCGAAGATACAGTGGCGAGTGCCGCACGTGATGCTGAACGACGTGAACAAATTGTCCCTTTTGCGAACACTGGAGAGCGGACGGTATCTGAGCATGGGCTTTCGCTCGTGGGATCTGTACGAGTATCCCCTGCTGCCGAACACCAACAAACATTCGTGGGCCGTGAAAGCGGCGACGCAGCTAGAGAAACCGCGATACGTCATTTTCGCGCTGCAAACCGAGAGGCACAACAATCTGTTGAAACGCGCCTCCGAGCTCGACAACGGTAATCTCACGGACGCGAAGCTGTATCTAAATTCGGAATTTTATCCCTACGACGACATGAACTTAGATTTCGAGAAGAAGAGAGTCGCCGTGCTGTACATGTACGTGAAATTTCGAAAATCGTACTACGGGTGTGAGCGCGACGGCGCGTTTCTAACGCCGCGCGACTTCCTAAAAAATCCGTTCGCGGTGATCGATTGCTCGCGTCAGAACGAGTCGACGAAGAGCGGCACCGTGGACGTTCGCGTAGAGTTCGATTGCAAACGCAACGTGGCTCCCAACACGACAGCCTACTGTCTTATCATTCACGATCGCGTGGTCGAGTACAATCCGCTGACCAACATCGTTCGCAAGATCGTGTAAACGGAAGTGGTCGAAAGAGAAAAAACAAGTTAATTGACGCTCGAAATGAGTCAAGATAACACGGCAAATTAGAATACGGAATTATCGATAGAAGTGGTCGAGAGAAAAAAAACAAGATAACACGGCGAGTTAAACAACGATCGATCAGCGATAAGAGACGCACCGGAAGAGAGGCTACGAATAAATAGCCGGACAACGAGCGATCGAGCTAAGTGTCGTTTCGACTCTCTCCGTCGCCGATTCTCACGGGCGATCGCGATGTTTCTCCTGTTGATCGACAAGCGCAACATTCTCAATCTGTCCGCCGAGCATCTGCAGTACGTGCCGAAGATCGTTCTGCTGCGCGAATTTCCCGACTACGTCGGACGAGTGTGGGAGAGATTGCCCGACCACCTGAGGCACGACCCCGAGGTGCGAACCTACCGTTCGTGTCTGAAGCATCACAACCCTCCGTGGGCGCAGTCGCACGTGGACGGTCCACCGCCGCTCATCAAGGATTGCAGCGCGTGCCGCGCGCGAATGCCGCGCGCGGAGGAGAGGTTGGACCATTGATACGAGAAAGGGCGCGCGCTCCCTCCATTCATGGCCGGCGTACCGATCTTCGTGGATCTGCAGGGGTTCATCGTCCGCGACAGATTCACGGTCAAAGAGATGGCCGTGCTTAAGAATGGAAAAGAGCTGAGTCATCACGTGCTTTGCGCCCTTCTAAAATGGGATCTGTTGACAAGGGCGGAAAAGTCGCGAGCGTGCTGGCTGACGACGAATCACCACGGCTTGAGATGGGAGGACGGAGACGTGGAGTATAAGCGCGGAAAGACGATCGTTCGACGCGTCGTGGACGACGGACTGAAGCAAGACGACTCGACGGTCGTCTACGTGAAGGGCTCGGAGAAGAAGAGATGGTTGAGGGAGATTTTCGGGGACGTCGAAGCGACGATCGAGTCGATGGACGCCGATTTCGAGAGCATCGGTCGTCTAGAGATTCTCGACGCGACTCGAGCCTTCCGCTGCGGACGACACGAGAGAAGCTGCGCCATGGAGAACGTCTGCAAGATGCACGACTGGTGGAGGGAACGACAAGCGCGTCTCGACGATGTATAACATATATATACGCCTGTTTGTTAGCGCATCTCGACGATGTATAATGTTATAATATATAGGGTTCTGTATTTCGAATAAAATATATATAATCTCACAATATACGCCTGTTCGTTTATTCTACACGCCATTTCTACGCGCGTGAAAACGCCATTTATACGGCGAGAGAAAGGACGCGTGGTGAGACGAGGAAAGAGGTAAAGGTGATACGACGCGCGAGGAAAGCACGCGGTGCGAGAGAATACGATATAACGCGCGAGAGAAACTCACGCTACGCTTATTCATTCTTTCACTATGCGTACTACACGCGTACGACAAGAGGAAGCGATAAGACGAGCGCGAAAGAGAGGGTACGCGGTGCGACAAGGAGAGAGATATCAGAGCGATAAGACGCGCGCGACCGAGAAAACGCCGCGCGCTCGATATTTTATTTATTATTCGGAGAGCGATGGTATATTTCGCCAATAATTGTATTACTTATTTATTTATTTTATTTTATTTTATTTTATTTTATTTATTATTTATGTTTATTATTTATTTTATTTATTATTCGTTACTGAACGTTCGCCGATACAGGGAAGGAGCGGGGAGATAAATAAACGACGATCGAGATATTATTTTTTTAATGCGCGACGTAAAGTATTCGATACAGTAACTATTCGTAAACGCGGTTCTCCTCCTCCTCGTCGTCGTCGTCGTCGTCGTGTCTAACTCGCCTCTTCCTGGTACCGGCGTCGTCGTCTCTGACGACCCGCCTCTTGTTGGTGCCGGCGTCGTCGTCCCCGGTACCGGCGACAGTGTCGTCGTCGTCCGCGTCGTCGTTCTCAACCTCGAGGGACCGCGAAGATCCCGCGTCGTTGACCTGCGCGCTCACCTTTCGGGTCTCGCGCTCGAGAACCTGCATATCCGCCAGGGCCGCGTCGATCAAATTAGCCCTCACATCTTTGACTAGTTTTATCGCGCTGAATTTGAAAGAATAAAAAGAACGCGTTATCGCTCGCGTTTTGCGCGATCGAGAGAGGGAACAGAAAAACCGATACTCACGTTTTTTGGAATATTTTCTTTCTCTTGTCGAGGAAGAATTTGACTCTCAGCGACGGAGGCATGCTACTAGTGATATTCTCTACCGCGTGGTAGATACTCTGCGCGCACTCGGCCATCAACTTGGCTCGACTCGCCACGCCCTCCGTGTTTACTCTAAGAGCGTGACAAGCGTGCACCAGATCTTTCAGCTGCTCCATGACGAGAAACTTTAACGAAGTCTCGCGAACTAATGTTCTTATATACCGCGCGAATGACGATATCGGCGGTAAGAGTTTGAGAATAGAGCTCATCTCTTTCCTTTGAAAACAGGAAAAACGCAATACCCCTACCCCCTTTTTTTTTGTTGGAGAAAAATTATCTATCTCGAGCGGAAACGCGAATCGTAGACTCATCCCCTGACCGCAAAAATAGACTCGTCGGAAAATTATCTATCTCGAACAACTCACCCCCTGACCGCGAAAATCCGGTTGTCGGAAAATTATCTATCTCGAACGACTCGTCCCCCGGACGTCGATTTCCTAAAATAAACTCATCTCGAAACGCGAAAAAAAACGAGCGACTTTCGACGACTCTCGCACCTTTGGCGATTCTCGTCCTAAAAATCCCCTCCACCCCGCGTCGCGACGATCGCTTCTCGACACCCGTACCTCCGTCAATCACGCTCCAGCCGTGACGCGCGTCGCTTCTCGTTTTCACCCCTTCTCACCGATGTCGCTCGCGCGCGTCGCTCTGTGCGCGATCGCCGTCGTCGTCGCGGCGAACTGCGAGTCCAACGAGAGCGAGGTGGCGACTCGATATCTGCAGAAATATGGATATCTGGACAACGATCTACAGAGTTCTTCGTCCGGGAACACCGACCGAGATTTCCGTCAGGCTGTCGAGCTGTTCCAGGAATACTACCGACTACAGGACAACGGCGAATTGAACGAGGAGACGCTAAATTTGATGCGCAAACCACGATGCGGCGTCGAGGACATGTCGGAGCGCACGTACGCCCCGCTCACGCGCAAATGGCCGAAGACGCATCTCAGGTGGAACTTTCACCTGGCCACTACGCAGATGCTGAAGACGGCTCAAGCCGCGTTCGATCTGTGGACGGCGAATTCGTCGCTGACCTTCGAGCGCGATTTGCAGAACCCCGACATTCTGATATCGTTTCGCGAGGGTCTTCACACGTACGCGGGCTCTCGATTGGACGGAATGTGCTCGGCGGATCTGGACGGTCGCGGCGGGGTACTGGCTCACGCGTTCTACCCGACCGGAGATGTCGACTTCGTCTCGGAAGTGCACGTCGACAGAGCGGAACCGTGGCACATATACCTGACCGACAATCCCGCGGGAACACAGCATCTGCTTCAAACTCTGACGCACGAGATCGGTCACGCTCTAGGTCTGATGCACACGACCAACCCGGACGCGGTGATGTACGCGTTTGCGCCCGATAAGTCGTTCCCCGTTAAACTTGGTCTAGAGGACGTTCTTTCTATTCAGCATCTATACGGCGCTAAGAAAAGCGTCAAATTTCCGAGAACGACGACGACCGCGCCGCCGACGACAACGACCGCGCCGCCACCGACGACGACAACGACGACGACAAAGACCACGACGGTGGACGTCGAGACGGATCTGTGCACCCTGCGGCGCCCGGACGTCGTGCTGGTGTCGAACAAACGACGCCTATGGTCGGTCGATCTCGACGGAAAAACCTACAAGAGGCCGATTCTGCTGACGGACTACATGAATTTTCTCCCCGAGAACTTCACGCGTCTGACGGCTGCGTACGAGACGCCCTCGGGCGGTCTCGTGCTGTTCGCGGACAGGAGAGTCTACATGGTCACCTATCCGCGTCTGGCGCTGGTGCCGACCTGGCCGAGATCCTACGCCGAACTCGGAATTCCCGCGGACGCGAGGATCAACGCCGTGGTGAGCACGAACAAAGGGCGGACCTTCGTGATATACAACGATCAGATCGTAAGCGAGATGGACGATTGCTCGATGAGAATCGTAAAATTTTACACGATCGAGAAGATATTTCCGGGGATACCCTCCGGTGTAACGTTGGGGTTTCGGTACACGGACGGTAATCTGTATTTCGTCGGAAGGAAACAGTTCTACAGATTGAACGACTTCACGAGGACCGTAACGGCGGCCGGTAAATTCGACCTGGGGATCCTCAGCGTCGCTTGCCCGAGAGACGGACTGCTGCAGCAATTGCGGGATCTCTTGAATCGATTCGTCAGAATCGACGCGCTCGCAAGCGGCGATAATACGTCGGAGGAGAGGGAGGAACGGGAAACGGAGCGATAAATCGCGGTTTTGCGTCACCCTTGAATCGGCGAAGAGGGTTGCAATATATATAAACGATCGTCCCCTGAGAGTGCCATCAGTCTCGCAACGACATGTACTCGACGCCGCAGCCCACGCTTTTCGAGGCGCGCTACTCGAACGGCGACCGCGATAACGTCGCCGGTGGAGCGATAAAGAGAGAGTTCGACGAGCGACCGGCGGAACCGAGCCAGAGCGACGAAGACGCGAGGAAAAAGACGTAAGTATCGACGCGATTCTCGTCGTTGTCGCGATTCTTGTAATTCACGATTCTCGTCGTTCACAGACGCGTCGCGAAGCACCCGCCGCGAATTCTGGGAAGGCGATACCAATTGACGAGAACGGGAAACAAGTTCGTCGAGGTCGGTATCACCGTAGTACTCCCCTGCTGCGTAACCGTCGTCATAGGGGATTGCCACGGCAAGGAGATATCGCTCTCGCCCGAGACGTGGAGAGAGTTTCTTGACCAGAGACGCGTCGTACTGTCCCATCTGTGCGGCAAGAGCGAGAAGCGCATCCCGCCGCCGATATGTCTCGCCGACGGAAACCTGACGCTGCGATTCGGAAGGATGCAAAATCAACCGACCCTACGCATAGAAACGTCCACGACGCGTCTTATTGCGTCGGCGAGCACGGCGCTTTTCCTCTTCGATCTGGAACTATGCATCAACCGCGTCATCGTCGCTCTGTCCTCGATGACCGGTAAGGTCGACTCGAGGCTGTCGCGCTTTCTCGCCATCGCGGCCACCATGACGAATCCCGCGAACATCCCGAGGGCGATACGCGAGAGCGAGACGTTCGACCGCAACGATATCGTCGATTGCGAGTTGGCCGTTCTATGCTTCAGAAACGAAATGTAACAAGAAAAAAAACAATAAAGAGAGAGAGAGAAAAACAAACCTCGTCGTGTCTTTCATTTCTTTTCCTATTATCTAAAACCAGACGAGAGGGAAACGGGAAAATAAGAAGATGCAAAATTTTTTCAGATACAACGTTTTTATTTTTCTTTCGCAAGATACATCTCTCAAAAGTTGCCTCGCCCGCTCTCGTAGGTGAGATTCTTCGTTTCCTTCTGGATCCCCGGAACCTTCTTCAGATCGTCCGCCACGGGATCCATCAGTTGCAGTATCAACCGCCGCTTGCGATCCGTGCGCGAGAGAGAGGTGAGAAACTGAGATCTCACCTTCGCGTATCTCCACCCTTCGCGCTTGTCCCTGCTGACAATGTCCCTGACGTCGAAGACGTCCATGCGAATCAGCTGAGACCCGATCTCCCCCGGCGACCTGAGGGTGAAGAGTCGTCGGTCATTCATGCTCGAGACGTACTGCGGTACGCGATCCAGATCGCGGTCCGACGACAGATCGAACAGCGCGTCAAACCCACCGCCGCTGTTGTCTTCCTCCTCGCGTGGCTCGTTCGCGGCGTACGCGTGATCCGTCGACGCCGCGAGAGCGTCAACGGGGGACTCCGACGAGACCGCGCGCGACGTGGTGGCCTTGACGACGGTCGACGGACCGTTGACGTAGCTCTCGTATTTGCTGATCCACTCGTAGAACGTATCGTGCGTCATCAGGCCCTTAACCAGCGACGAGTACACCTTCGACGGAAATTGGGCGCGAACAAAACGATACATATCGTCCGCGGAACAGGTCGGACTCACCGGACCTTCCTTCAGCCACAATCCGTAGAGCTCCGTGATCGCGCTCCTTATCTCCTCACCCTCGCGCGCGCGACGCGCGCCGATATTTCTCTGATTCGTCAGGTATCTCGACACGCTCCCGAGAAACTCTCAGGTTCCACGTCGCCGAGCGCTCCGATCTCCATATCTCGTTCAACGGGTCGATCAGGGCGAAGGTCGGCGATTCGACGTCCGTAAGCGCGCCCACCTGCAGCAAATCGTCCAGAATCGCCATCATCTCCGCGTCCTTCTGCTGACTCTCCGCGACGTTCATGTCGACGTTTCTCGCGCTCTGATGGACGTCTCTCGCGCTACCCGCGTTTTATACAGCGCTCCGACGAGATTGATCGGTCCGATAGGACAAAGAAGCGCGCGCTCGAGGATGACCACATCTCTCGTCCTTGAAAAAAACCCCGTCGTCGCCACCCCGATAAAACCCGACTCTAGGGCGCGTCGCTATCGCCCGACGAGCTCACCGCGGCGACTTCCGTTCGAGGAGCGCGCGCTCGGGGATGACCACATCTCTCGTCCTTGAAAAAAAAACCCCGTCGTCGCCACCCCGATAAAACCCGACTCTAGGGCGCGTCGCTATCGCCCGACGCGGCGACCTCGAGACTCGCGCGCCCGAGCGCGGAAAAATCGCGCCAGTGCCCGGGAAGAAAATCTCAACGATCCGCCCCTGGGCGCGGGGAGGTCCGCTGCGGTAAGGGGAAAGAAATTTTCTCCTCGCAGCCCACCTGCCCCTCGCCCACCGCTTACAGCTTCCCCCACGCCCCGCCGCAGCCCGTCCCGACCCCCCGGAATTCGCTCCCTGAGCTTAAAGGCTAGTACTGTTTAGCTACTCCTATCCTTCTGGGCTTGCTCCTTGACCGAAGACTTTTGTTGTGATGACTTGTCTGTTTTGGACTTGTCATATTTGTCCTTGGAGAACTTGGGTTTAAATGTCGGTGATTTCCTCGTCTCACGTACCGTTGCGGCAACGTTGTTCATCTTTTCTATAAAGTCGTCGACTGTTGTCGTTTGCAAAACGGCGGCTGTGGTTTGTAAATGCGTGTCCACAATACCGTCGATAAGACAATATATGATACTGTCTTCGTCCAAATTAGCATTTTGCAATATCGCGATTTTGTCTGTCGCGTATTCATGGAAGGTTTCTTTATATAATATCCACTTCCTAGCACTAGCTTTTCGCATTACTGTAACAAATGGCACTTTTCTCCTGAACCGACGGACGATGGAGGTTTTAAAGGCGTCCCATGACAGGCTGACGGTTTCTGAACTAGAGTCCAACCATTTTTTTGCAGATTTTTGTAACCGTGAAGAAGCTGCTGATAGCATAGCTATCTGTGGTAATCCGTGAGCTGCGGCAATGCTTTCTATTCTCCAAATCCAAAGCTCTATATTTTCTTCTTCAGTACCACTGAAAACGGGTATTTGCGATGCCAAAAATTTAGAGGCGTTTGTTGACATTGATGAGAACTCTGAGGCTTGCGAGCTGAAGCTCTGCGGTGTTGGTGACGGACCTTGATTCCTCTCAAGACGCTCGAGCAATTTATTGACTGTTTCCTGATGATGAAGGTTTTGTTCTTGCATCATCTCGTGGTGAACCCTATTTTGAGCCTGTTGCATGCTGTTCTGTTGTATTATCAAATCACAAAGCTTATTAACAACTTCTGAGGAGCCTAACACGATTGGTGGCGTGTCTCTGCCCGACAATGTGTGCGGTATCGTTGGCTCTGCCTCCTGTCGCTCCTGTGGCAACGAAGGTGAGTCTTCCTCTGGCTGTGTAAACGCGGGCTGTGAGGCTTGTGGTGGATCTTTACCAGGCTGTCCCTGCGGTGAGGAAGGTCGTGATGTCGGTGCTCTTAGCGGCGTTGACGATCCGAGCGCATCCTCTCTGCTCGACACCATGCTGGATGTCGACTCGATCCTAGCTCTCATTTTTTTTCTTCCCATTTTTCTAGAACCATGTCTATACACAGTTCTTTTGTTTCTGGAATCTGCGTACAATTCAATTTCCTCAATTCTTCCTGAAGCCGCGATAATGTGAAAGCGTCGAACTGCTTGCGGGGCATCATCTTGAATTTGCACCAATATGGCGGTGGAAAAGTATAAAGGAGACGCGACGCGGATGCGTGATCCAATATGGCGTCGGGAAAATTCCGATCACGCGGTGAGCTGATGCAATATGGCGTCACTCGCGGACAATGGAATATGCAATATGCAATGTTTAATTATGTGGAAACGCGGGAAAGATTTCCTTTTTGCGTTAACCGGTACCGGAAAGATGCCGGGTGAACCGCTATTCGCGCACGAATGTCTATGCAGTTTTAACGAAATACACGTACCGCGCACAAAGAAGCGGTGAAGCCGTTGCGCGTACGCTTCTTGGACCGGAACTGCGAAATTGCCGGTTGAAACCGATATCGCGTGCACAAGGAGACGATTGCGTCGTTGCACGGATATTCGAGTAAACCGTTATCGCGCGCACAAAGAAGCACAAGATGCCGTTGCGTGGATACACGGGTGTATGCGTGATGCACAAAGAGACGCGAGGCCGTTGCATACGCTTTTGAATGTATATCGCGCACAGAGAGACACGAATGTCGTTATGCGACTTGTAAGAAAACCGAAAACCGAAGGAATCCGGATGAACCGTTGTCGCACGCACAAAGAAGCACGAATGCCGTTGCGTGAGCACACGGGTGGACCGATATCACGCGCACAAAGAAGCACGAGGCCGTTGCGTGGATGCTCGGGTAATGCGTTGTGCACAAAGAAGCGCGAAGCCGTTGCACAAGCTTTTATGTGTATCGCGCACAAAGAAGCACGAATGCCGTTGCGCGACTCGAGGGAACGGCGAATTCCACTCGAACGAAACTGGGCCCGTTGCGGGTGCCAGGTAAACCGAATATTACTCGGCGTATATATGAGCGTACACGAGGACGTTCACTTCCCGGGTAAACTGGGAAGGGACAAAAAAATCCTCGGGATGTGTTGTAGGAAGTCTCTGGAACACGAGGTGGAAAATTCCAGAAGGCACTGATCCCTCTGCTGGCTGTAAGACTCAGGATGGGACAATGTAGAATCCTCTCGAAGATCCCGGAAAGCACGAAGCACGAGATGCGATTGCGTAAAGCGATGCGTGTAGAATCCTCGCGAAGGCGCGTGGCTGGAACCTGCGTAGATACGAGGCACTTATCCCACTTCTGAAGCTGTAAGACGCTTGCGGTCAGCCGCAGGTTAATTGGAGATCCGCGGGCGATGACCAGGTCTCGTAGGTAATGTCGGGATAGGAGGCGGTGGCCGCGAATCAGTGAATACACCCTCAGTCAAATATAACAAAGACTTCTTTATTCGCGAGCTCTACATCGAGAGATGTTACCGCGACTATGGTCGGATGGATAAGACCTGCGTAGCCGTTGCTACCGGTACGCACTTGGGATATCTGCGCGCCACCAACTAATATGAATCAGCCAATGGCCGCTCAGGGCGTCGCTGGGGTTGTTACGCGAAGCGTTGGTGTCGATCGGGCGCGAGGCGCGCAAGCGCGGAGCGCCGCGGTGGCGTTGCACTCTCTAACGTGGAACGAAGCGCGGGAAATTCAAACGCTGGGCGCGACCCACTTTTACGTTTACAACTATTTATACATAGTTATGGCGATAATTATATATATATATATATATATATATATATATATATATATATAAAAGACGGGGTTTTGATAATTGAGTATTTTATAACAGTAAAGAGAGAAATCATTACAGTCATACAAAGAATAACAAATACAATGCCACAATTATTTAAAATTTTGCAGTAAAGTAATATCAGAATATTCCACATTGAAATATTAATGTCGAAATATTTATATATAATCAACCAAGTCTATTAAAAGCATATTCTCTTCGATTTATCAGAATCCTTTGTCCTCTAACGAAAACTCGTTACTTTCTCTCTTTCATCTTTGAGTGTAATATATTACGAGTTGTTAACAGTAAGTAAAAAAATATTCTGATTTATAATATTCACATAAAGAAGCAAGTAAGATATGTTGCCGTGGGTTACAAATATATAACATAATTTTATTAAACCGTTAAAAAAAGGCTTCTTAAAGATGAATGGATAGAAAGTAAGATTAAGAGTAATAATTAAACAAAATAGCTCTACTACATATTATCTGTTGTAATGTTTAAATGCAATAAGGTAAGCTTCTCGGCAAAAAGTATATGTATAGTTTGACTATATCCGCAAAATTGATGTTGGCTTTCCAAACGGTTATTACATAACATTGTGTGAGAGAGTCCGAATATATGTTACATATTAATATGTATACATACATACATATATGTATATTGCTAGTTAAAATATTTGTGATCGCCATAGTTTCGTATATCTAAAAAATGTTAATGTTATGTTATAGAAAAGATGCAGAAATTATGTTAGTAATAGTATTGTATCATTTTTCATGTTGCAGCTATATAATAAATTATGAGTGTTCCGTTTTATATTTAGCTCATAACGAAATAATTTAAACCGAACGTTTCGGGCACCTGTGTTGATATTTGTCTCACCGAGAGACAACAACAGCACAGGTGCTCCTTTCCTATTAGACCACGTAAGGTCAAAACTTTGTTTTGTATTATCGCCAACGGATTGACGAGCGGACGAACGAGCGAGTCGTCCTCCAGCTTTCGTTCGAGACGCATACATATAGACAGTTCAGTCATATATAGTCGCGGCGAGTTTTGTCAAGTCGTAATTTAGCCCGCAATCAAATTATCCGACCAAATTAATTTCGTTGTTAAATAAACACCTCTTTAAAATACAAGAGTTCAAATTCGTATGAGTGCCTATCCTGCCTGACCGTCGAGCCTTCATCCAAGGCTGTATCAACCGTCCATCGGAAAGTGCCACAAAGCATTTGACGAAACATTTGGTCCTTTGAGCCGGATCGACGTCAGGAAAATCTCTTCGTCGCCAACTCAGTACGAGCTCTGATTAAAGGAGTAATAAGATTGCGGAACAACATGTCGACTACGGCTGAGGAACTTCTTTCACGTCAGAGTCAGCTGATGAACTCTGTGTTCCGTGCGCTGTCTAATTTCAAAAAATTAGGACAAGCCAAAATGACACTCGCTGTAACGAAACATCGCCTCGAATCGCTCAAGGACATCTTCCACCAGTGCCAAGAATTGGACGGGCGGATCCACTTTCTCGCTGACGACGACCTCAAAGCTACACACGCCTACTTCCAAGGTGCTCAATTCACGTTGTGCGAGGACAGCTACAACGAAGCAGCCGACTTCATGGCCGAGCGACTGCATGGTATGGATGCAACCGAACGCACAACGCCACTTGATGTAAGTCGTCTTTCCGATTCTATTCGTCCGTCATCTCATCTCCCGAAGATCAACTTGCCAAATTTCGACGGAAGTCTCGAAAAATGGGAGAGCTTTCGTGACCGTTTCACCTCTATGATTCACAATGATTCAAATCTAACAAACGTCGAGCGTATGCACTATCTATTTTCTTGTCCTAAAGGGGATGCAAGTAACGCGCTCACTCACCTCGCGATAACCGAAAATAACTTTCCGATTGCGTGGAAAATTCTCGTGTCACGGTATGAAAATAAGCGTCGGCTTATCACAATTCATTTGCACACCTTGTGCAATTTACCGTCGCTCAATTCCGAAACCGCCAAAGACCTTCGCGATCTTCGCGATAAAACAAATATGGCGATACAAGCGTTGAAAAATCTAGGATACTCAGTCGAATATTGGGACGATATAATTGTTTTCCTCGTAGCGCAAAAACTTGACAAGTCATCGAGAAAGGCTTGGGAACTCAAGTTGGGCGACACCGTCGAATTTCCGACGTATGGCGAACTTGATCAATTCCTCGATTCTCGAATTCGCGCGTTAGATGCGATTACGCCAGTGGACTCTAAGGATACAGTAAAAGCGACCAAAAATAAAGTTATCGCGTCTCACTCGGTCTCTACTGCGAATCTATCGTGCCCTCTCTGTAAAGCAAATCATTTATTGCATCAATGCTCTACTTTCGTAAGCAAAACTCCGTCTCAACGTTTCGAATTTATTAAGAAAAATTAACGCTGTGTAAATTGCTTCAGCATTAAGCATGCGGTTAAGGAATGTACCAATCCCTATTTATGTAAACAGTGTCAAATGAAACATCACACTCTGTTACATTTTGACGCGACGGTAAAACCAAGCGTCACCGAAGTCGGGCAAGCGTCCGCGTCGGCTGATAACAATGGTGACACGGAAATAACGTCTCATGTAATGTCAAAGTCATTATCGCCGAAATCTAAGATTCTCCTTGCGACTGCTCGCGTACGAGTATATTCACAGCAGGGACGATTTGTAATTGTGCGTGCCCTGCTCGATCAGGGTTCCGTGTCTACTTTAATTTCCGGAGCTCTAGCGCAATCGTTGCGTTTATCAAAATTAAAACGCGCTGTACAAATTACTGGTATAGGTGAGACTCAGGCCGCCGTGCGTCACGCGGCGCAAATCATAATAACACCAGCCGAGTGCGAAAGTCCCGCGTATACGACAACCGCGCTTATTCTCAAATCTCTCACGAATTATACTCCAAATAGAATTCATGCCGATAGCCAATGGAAGCACATCACCGAATTAGATTTAGCTGATCGCGAATTCATGAATAATGATCCGATCGACATAATTATCGGAGCGGATTTGTTCGGTATGCTTCTCCTCAACGGAGTTCGTAAAGGATCTGACGATGAGCCGGTTGCACAAAATACCACGCTGGGATGGATTCTTTCCGGTCCCGCGTCTTTTAATTCGCGCGATCCGGCTGCAAATCTTCACATCCATATCGGAACCGTCCTTGAAAATCTCGATTCGAATCTTCGTCGCTTCTGGGAGATCGAAGAGGTCCCTCAGCACAGTCAATTAAGCGCTGAAGAGAAACAATGTGAGGAGCATTTTTTAGCGACTCACTTCCGCAATGAAGAAGGACGATACGTTCTTAGACTTCCGTTTAAGAGCTCCCCCCCCCCCCAATTAGGTGAATCTCGTTTCGCGGCACTCTCTAGCCTCCGTCGAATGGAGCAACGCTTTGAGCAGAATCCCGCTCTAGCATCCGAATATCGTGATTTTCTGTTGGAATAAGAACGACTTGGCCACATGGTCAAAATCGCACCGACAGAACATATCCGTGACCCATCTAACATTTATTATATACCACATCATGCCGTTCTCCGCGCAGGTAGCTCGACGACACGCTTGCGCGTTGTATTCAACGCATCGTGCCGTACAACTAACGGCACGTCGCTAAATGACCATTTACTGGTTGGTCGTAAGCTCCAAGTTAATTTACCCGATGTTATTTTACAATGGCGTCAAGATCCGTACGTCTAAACTGCCGATATCGAAAAGATGTATCGACAAATATTGATTAATCCTAAGGACACCGACTTTCTGCGCATTCTCTGGCGCCTCTCTCGCGACGAGCCGATCGCGGAATATCGTCTCGTTACAGTCACTTATGGTACCGCCTCCGCGCCCCACGACGCGATTCGAACCTTAGACCAACTCGCTATCGACGAAGGTAAGAATTTTCCGCTTGCCGTTCTTGTGATACGTCGTAAAACCTATGTCGACGACTGCGTCTTTGGCGCGGACGATCCAATCCTCGCTCGTCAGACTCTCGATCAGCTGATTGAGATGCTTAAAAGGGGAGGCTTTCGGTTACGCAAATGGGCAAGCAACAGTCCCGAACTTCTTTCGGATATCGATCCAGCTGACCACGGAATAGCATGCGACAAAAACCTCGAGGATGACGAAACGATAAAAGTCTTGGGGATCGCGTGGAATCCGAAAAACGATAATTTTAAATTTAAGATACAATCCTCGCGGAATCCCGGACATACAAAACGCGAGATCTTGTCAACAATCGCAAAATTCTACGACCCGCTCGGGTGGGTCACTCCTGTAATTGTAGCCGCTAAGATTTTCATGCAAAAATTGTGGCAGCGTAAGTGCAAATGGGACGATCCGATCCCACAAGAATATCTCAATAATTGGTTGCAATATTATGCACAACTTAAAGGTCTAGAAAACATTTCAATTTCTCGCTGGACAACATACGGTTCGGCTATAATACGCACCGAGCTGCATGGTTTTTCGGACGCGTCGGCAAAGGCATATGCAGCCGTTGTATATCTTCGAGTTACTCAAGTAGATGGATCTACTACCGTGTCGCTTTTAACGGCTAAATCGAAAGTCGCCCCACTCAAAACAATTAGCATCCCGAGACTCGAACTACAGGCAGCTCACCTTCTCGCGCGGTTAATTCTATTTGTTGAGTCTGCTCTCCAACTCAAGGTCGAACGCTATTGTTGGACAGACTCAAGTATTGTTCTCGCTTGGCTCAACAAACATCCATCGAACTGGCAAATATATTCGTCGCAAATCGCGTTTCAGCGATTCAAACTATCCTTCCCGACGGCAAGTGGCGTCACGTCCCAACGAAGGACAACCCCGCGGACTGCGCTTCACGCGGTTCCGCTCCGGATGACCTTGTTAAATCGAGCCTCTGGTGGGCAGGCCCCCAGTGGCTGAAACGCCCATCGAATTACTGGCCAGACTCGCGCCCTCCATTACAATCCGACGCGCCTCTCGAAGAGCGCACCCAGAAACTAGTGGGTACCGCGGACATCTCGGAACCGTGGGACCTTGCCTCTCAGTTTTCTTTATGGCCAAAATTGCTCCGCGTTACGGCATATATGATGGTATTCATAGACAAATTGCGACGCTCCACGATCTCGCCAGTATCCAGCAACGCAAAATCTCGCCAATCCGCGATACTTTCCCCCAATAAAATTCGCGAAGCAAAATTGT
Source organism: Harpagoxenus sublaevis (assembly GCA_030770355.1). Lineage (NCBI taxonomy): Eukaryota > Metazoa > Arthropoda > Insecta > Hymenoptera > Formicidae > Harpagoxenus > Harpagoxenus sublaevis. Next base: position 62,529 of record JASTWR010000687.1, read on the forward strand.
TTTGGCTAAAAACAATACAGGCTGAACTCTTTGCCGAAGAGCGTTCGCTGCTCTCTCGGCAATGGTCGGTTTCAAAATCCTCCGCGTTATCAACGCTTAATCCGTACTTAGATTCGGAAGGATTGATTCGGTTAAAGGGAAGGCTTCGTCACTCAAGTCTCCCGGAAGCAACGAAGAATCCGATTATATTGAGATCCCATCCCCTCCTTTCTCTCATCATCACGCATCATCACATCAAAACGCTACACGCTGGTCCACAACTTACTCTCGCTTCATTGCGAAATGAGTTCTGGATTCTGCGAGCGCGCGCTGTCGTACGCGCTGTTCTCTTCAAATGCATCGCGTGCACCCGCGAAAGAGCCGAAGTGCCGGTCGAGCTGATGGGGGACTTGCCGGACGTTCGAATCAATCGCACCTCTCGGGCTTTTGTGCATACCGGCGTCGACTACGCGGGACCGTTTTTAATTAGATCCGCTCCCGGTCGAGGATACAAGGCCCATAAGGCGTACATTGCGTTATTTATCTGTCTCACAACGAGAGCCGTTCATCTCGAACTTGTAAGCAATTACACTTCTGCAACCTTCATCGCCTCCTACCACAGATTTGTATCTCGTCGCGGACAACCGACATCGATCTAATCAGACAATGGAACCACGTTCCAAGGCGCCGATCGAGAAATGACCAAAGCATATTTTGACGCAATTCGCGATCCTAATTTCTTAAGTAATGTCGCTACCGACGGAACTTCGTGGCATTTCTTACCCCCTGCCGCGCCACACTTCGGCGGACTGTGGGAAGCTGGAGTACGCAGTGTCAAGCACCACTTGAAACGATGCATCGGCGCAAATACTCTTACATTCGAAGAAATGACCACCTTCCTATGTCGAGTCGAAGCATGCCTGAACTCTCGTCCGATCGCCGCTATGTCCGATAGTATCGAAGACTATCAACCATTGACTCCTGGTCATTTCTTGATCGGCGCCCCGCTAATGGCGCCTCCGGAGCCTAGCGTACTAGATTTAAATGAAAACGCTGGCAGCTAATTCAAAGATTCACCGAAGGTTTTTGGAAGGTATGGGCGAATGATTACTTGCACACCCTTCAACAACGCCCAAAGTGGCGCATTGTACAACGACTGGCCAAGCGCGGTCAAATCGTTTTAGTACGTAACCCGTTAGCGACACCGAGTCAATGGGAACTTGGGCGCATCACGGAGTGCCATCCCGGCGATGACGGATTAGTTCGCGTTGTGACGGTGAAAATGAAGCGTTCCGAGTACAAGCGACCGATCGTCAAATTATGTTTCCTACCCGTGGATATCAATGTCGAAAATTCAAAAGATTCCGTCACGGCGGGCGGAGCTCCATAATAAAGCAGTCTATGACTTAATATTAAACGCTCATGTTCTGTAATAGTTCTCATTATCTTATAAGTTGTATATAATTTTAAGTGTTCTTTATATTTGTTTACGATGCACTGGATTCAACATATGTCTCTCAGTCCTCAGTATTAAATAATTTCACTGTTAATTAGAAAATAAATTTAATAGAGATACTTTTTGTAATTCGAGGCGGGCGGTATGTTCCGTTTTATATTTAGCTCATAACGAAATAATTTAAACCGAACGTTTCGGGCACCTGTGTTGATATTTGTCTCACCGAGAGACAACAACAGCACAGGTGCTCTTTTCCTATTAGACCACGTAAGGTCGAAACTTTGTTTTGTATTATCGCCAACGGATTGACGAGCGGACGAACGAGCGAGTCGTCCTCCAGCTTTCGTTCGAGACGCATACATATAGACAGTTCAGTCATATATAGTCGCGATGAGTTTTGTCAAGTCGTAATTTAGCCCGCAATCAAATTATTCGACCAAATTAATTTCGTTGTTAAATAAACACCTCTTTAAAATACAAGAGTTCAAATTCGTATGAGTGCCTATCCTGCCTGACCGTCGAGCCTTCATCCAAGGCTGTATCAGCCGTCCATCGGAAAGTGCCACAAAGCATTTGACGAAACAATGAGAGATACAATATATTGACAGAAACTGTGTAGATTCATTATATTTCAATTACTGTAATGATTATAATACAAATATAAGCTTATATATGTATGTATGTGTACATATGTATGTATAAAACTTTATACCAAGAGCAAGAGAACATTTTAATTTACGCAAAATTCTAAATAAAAGATCAATATACGAATATACTGTACGTATTTTACCAGCAGGCTTGTTTATACCTTTGTTCTTTAATGTATTATGCCAAGCCACTCCAGCTATAATGAATAGAAGCCATTCATATTATATTTTTCCACGTGTAATATAATTTCAGTAAAGAATCTATAGTAATAATGCAGAATTATGTGTATGCTTATTATGTGTACTTATTAAGATCTTACAATATGTATAACTCTCTGTTATTGTTCTGTATGAAGATCTATTTATCTAGATAGTGCTAGTTTTTATTTTTCTAGATAGTGCTAGTTTTACTTTTTGATTTGTTACATTAAAAACGTATTTTATTTTACTTGTGACGTGACAAAAGTCGCGCCTTCCTCCCGGACGGAGCTCGGCCGAGGGTAAAGTCGGGGGCGGGGTAACCCGAGCGGGGGCGAATGATGTTAATAGATATACTTAGCGTTTTGCAGCCGGAGCGGGTCAAAATATTGTTGTAACGGCTTAAAAGCCGCATCGAGGGACTGAGCGAGGCTGTGGAGGAGGGGCGAGAGAGACGGGGTGGCCGTCAGGCGGGTCACCCATGGGTCCGCCGCCGCGCCGCCGCACACGTCCCGAGTCATACCGCCGCCGAAGGAGCACGAGGGCACTCGAGGGGGACGCCCCGCAGAGGCCCGCGTCGGACGCTGAGCCGCCACCCCCAGGAGCGGGCGGACGGTCCCGCCGCCCCCGCCGGACGCAAGAACATGCCCGTCGGCGCGGCCACGGCCTGGCCAGCCGGGCCCGCCGGACGTCGGCCAGAGATCACGGCAAGGCCAGCCGTACTCACCCTATAACGCCCGTTTCGAATACCGCGGGCCGGTGGAGCGGATCAGGGAAGGAGGAATCCGGCAGCAGGATATGGCGCGGATGGCTGGGACAGGACGCGGATTCGGTGCGCACGCCGGGCCGCAGGATCGTCACTGCCGTGTGAGCCACGAAGCGAGGCGCCGCTCCCGACCACCGACATCGGATCAACAGGATTTGTGTGAGATCGCCGCTCCGGTAGGCAAAGTGAAACAGTGATTCCGCTCGCGGCCGGTGCCCTCGCGTCAGCCAATCGCGCCGGGTGAAAAAGTGCGTATTGAGAGAGTGCAGTAGAGTCCCGCGTGTACCGTAACGTCGAAGGAGCGTTGTGTGGGCCGGCCGAGAGCGGATCGAGTTTGAGTTAGCGCGTGTTCTCGCCCTCCTCGGGGACTTCGTCGTGACCGGCAGTCATCGTGTGCGTAATTCTGTGTAATTGCGGGGCGAGTCCCGCCCGCGCGTGTGTGTGACCTCGCGCCCGCCTATTGTGCCGCGTCCCGCGAGTAATTAGAGGCGCGTAATGAGACGGTGATTGCGCCGGGGGGCGACGGGGGGACGATCACGCGCCGGGCGCGTTCGTGCCGGTTGTGTGTGTTGCGTGTGCCGGGCGCCGCGTCAGCTGTTGGCCCACGTGCCCGCGCGGGGCGATTGCACAGGCGAGTGCATCGTGTGTCGCGCGGCGTGCATCGGGTGTGCGAAGCGGCGTAGCGGGCCGCGTCTTTGGCGTTTTCCGTATCGTATTTCGTGTATGCGCGTGTGACGTTCCGTGTTCCGTAAGAGTACGTGGCGTACCTCGCGTTGTGCGGATGGGTGTGTGGTTGCGTGTAATATTGGGATGGATGGATGAGTGCGTATTCGCGTGAGCGTCGGTTGGGTGACCGCGTGCTGGTCTCCGCGTGTAAGATTTGATTCCGTTTCCGTGTCCCGCGTGCAGTTGGAATTCCGTACCGAGATTGCATACCGTCGGGTCACACACACATCCGTATCTTCGCCGTTATCTTGTCTGTTCTTTCCGACGAATCGTTCTCCGCGAACTTTATTGAAAATACTCTATCATTATTCTATTAGAACCGCTTTCGCTTGGCTTTATTTCTTTGTGTTTATGCGCTACGCTCCCTCCCCTCACTCCCTGAACTACCATCTCGAATTCCGCCCTGAGCTTCGACGATATCGCGACGATTCTGGTGGTGCAAGGACGTGTGAGTAAATCGAACCGTGGTGCGCGTAATCGCACCTGGCGCCCAGTTTCCGCGTATTGCCTTTCGCGACTTAACAAGTAGATTGAGATAATTTGCGGGAACGCCCCCGCGAGTGGCGAGCTCGCGGGAAAACGGCTCGCATACTTTATAGATCTACCTTGTAATTTCATAAAAGTTTTGCATACTTTTTGGATATACTATTCATATAAATAAAAAAGTTTAAAATTTAATTTTTTATTTAAATTGACAAGTTCAGTTTATTTATTAATTTTATATAGTATTTTATTGTATTACGTCGGGAAGCAGTAGCAAGTATTACGGTTCTTGAAACGAGGTAAAAATTACAATTTTTACCTTGTTTCAAGAACCGTAATAGCAGTAGTTTCTATAAAATTTGTCTTGGTCTGCACGACATTATTTCTAGATGACGTGAAATATATGCTTGTAGGATATATTTGACATCTCGAAATGACATTTCGTTCGACATCGAAATGATATCGTTTCGATGTCGATCGATATCGATTTGATATCAAGGAATCTCGAAACCGCGGATACCTGAATATCGAAATTGATTTGAGGATCGATGTTATATTGATATCGACATTTCGATATCAAATCGACGTCTTTTCGATGTATCATTTCTCACTGGGTGGTACATTTTTATACGTCGAAATCCACCATGTCTTTAATACCTGTTGCAAATTGGTAATGAGTAGGGGAAAGTGGGGCACGTTGAGACACCTAAATTCAACTTGCTGTATTTTTGTAAATATTTATACTAAAATTTTTTTCAAAGTGATTTGCAGCACAAATTCACATAAATTTTGAAATTTTAATAAGTTTATTGGTTTATCGTGCTTTACTTCCTAAATAAATAAAAAAAAATTAATTTCCGAAAAATGTCTCAACCTGTCCCACTTTTCCCTATACGCTTGAGAATAAAAATTTTGCCATCTAATCGAAAACGTAAGTATAAAAAATTGCGATGCTATTGTAAACATTTATAATTTTCAAATAAGAACTATTATTGCTCGAATTTTGGCCGTTTTCTATTGTTTAAGCGTATAGAAAATTATTTTGGCACATTTGTCTTTAGCTCATTACTTTATTTCTTTGTTTGATATTTAATATTTTTATGTTTCATTATTGGACTTCCGGGACGGTGTAAGTAGAAAGAAGCACGCCTGTCAAACGCGCCAGTTTTTTTCGAGCTTATCTGCCGTTTCTTCGCCGTGGGGCGACTTTATTTCAGGTAGCTGCATGCGCACATATGCAGGATTGAAGGCAGAAATAAATCAGCAAGGTAGGAGTCAAACTGCGAACGATTTCGGGGATTCCGTGCTGTCGTGTAGATTTGGAGGTTAGACGATAGAAGCGGAAACAGGCACGGAGAAACCGGAGCCGGAGTGGGACGAAAACAGGTCGGTAAGGAAGAAAGTAACAGGAGGAGAGAGGCATCAAAGGGGATAGAAAGTGAGAAAGGTTTCGGATGGACGAGAAGAAAGAGGAGGACAAGAGGAAAGATATTAAGCCGAAGAAAGGCGAGGAGAATAAAACGATAGAGAAAGGTAAGGGCAGACCCACGAGGGCGGTGGAGCTGTCAAGAATAAGAGACAGGACAGGAAGCCAGGAATCAATTACAGAATACGTAAAGAAAAGAGGAAGGGAGGAAGAAAAAGAGATAGCAGAAAAGGCCGAAAGAGAAATACTAGAAAATTTTAATAAAGAAAAAGAGTGATAAGATCGCCACCAAACAAAATAAAGAGAGAGGAAAAGAAAGTTGAAAGCATGGAGGCCGAAAAAATGCTAAAAGAGATTTTAGCGAAGATGGAGGAACAAGAGAGAGAAAGAAAGAAGGATAAAGAAGAAAGAAAGAAGGACAAAGAAGAGTTAATGAAAGAGATACACGACCTGAAGGAGGAGTATAGAAAGAGAGAAATGCTCTGGGAAAGGCAAAAGACGGGCTTAGAAAATAGAATAAAACAGCTGGAGGAGAAGATAGAGAAAGTGGAGAGCAGCGGAGGTGAAAAGTTAGAGAGCAGCGAACTGATGAAGAAGGTTAAGGAAATGGAAAGAAACTCCGAATTAGCCGAAAGGAGAAGAAGGAGAAATAATATAATTGTAAAAGGAGGGAAGATTGAAAACGGAAGTGAGAGGAAAGAGAAGATGGAGAAATTCCTAGAAGAAATAACCAAGAAGAAGGTAGTAGTGGACGAGGTGCAGGCAATTGGCCGGGGGGAGTATAAAATGACGCTAGTTAGATTCAATAAATGGGAGGATAAGAGAGATATAATGGCAATGAGGAAGGAGATAGGAAGAGCAAAAAGGATATTTTTAGATGACGATCTGACGGCGACAGAGAGACAGATACAGAAACATCTATGGGGTATAGTAAAGGCAGAGAGAGAAAAGGGGAAGACTGCAACGGTGGGGTATCAAATGATATGGATAGACAATGTCGAAAAGAGATGGAATGAAAGAACTGAAATGCTGGAAAGCGGAGTTGCTTGTCGGAAAGAGTAGAGAAGAGAGAAGTCAGGGAGAGGGAGAGAGGGAGGAGAGAGAAGAGGAAAATAAGGCGGAAGAAGAAAGAGGATTAAAGTTATGCTTTTGGAATGTGGCTGGATTAATGAACAAATGCGAGGAAACATGGGACTATTTGGAGAAGTTTGATGTGATAGGATTAGTAGAAACATGGATAGAAGAGGATAATTGGAGAAAGATTAAGAATAAGATGTCTAGCAAATTTGTTTGGAATTGTGTTCCAGCAAAAAGGGAACACAGGAAAGGAAGAGCAAAAGGAGGGATAATAGCAGCAGTCAATAAGAATTTGAAATTTATAGAGGTTAAGGAGATTAGCGACGAGATGGTAGAAAACAAACTGGAGTATAGTGGAAACAAATGGAGAATAATCACACTGTACAGTCAAAGGATGGAAGATACGATGGAAACACTAAAGGAAAAGGTACAAGAAGAGGATGAAGACTATTTGCTAGTAGGAGGTGATTTTAACGCGAGGACGGGAAGCAGAGGAGGACCGATAAATGATGAAGAAGAAAATGAAGTGAGGAGCGAGACCAGAAAGTCAGTACATAAAATTGTGAATAGAGAGGGACGTATATTAATAGATAGAATAGAAGAAAGAGGATGGGCGTTATTAAATGGGAGTTTCGGAAGGGAAGGGGGATGGACTTATATAGGAAAGATAGGGTCATCGGTTATAGACTATGTCTTAGGGAATGACAAAGCAGGAGAAGAGGTAAAAATGGTTGAAGAAGAAATTAGAACGGAATCGGATCATGTTCCGCTGGAGGTGGAGTTAACAGGACCACAGGTGATAGGGACAGGGAGAAGGAAGAAAGAAGTGGAAGTAGAGAGAAGCGATTGGACAGAAGAAGGGAGGAAAGAATATCATGAGAAATGCGAAGGATGGTCGAGCACACAAACAGATACAGAAGAGATTTGGAAGGAGATGAAAGAAAAAGTAAGAAGCGCTATTACAAAGCACAAGAAAAGGATAATCCCATGGAGATTAGAAAAAAGAGAATGGTATAATAAAGAATGGAAGGAAAGAAAAAGAAGATTGAGGAGATTGATGAGGGACTAGAAGAAGGGAAGAAGCGAAAAAGAAGAGTATGTGAGGGAAAGAAAGGAGCACAAGGAATGGTGTAAAGAACAGAAGAGGAGGCATGAAAGTGAGGAAGAAGAAAAGATAAGAAACATTAAAAACAAAGCTGAAGCGTGGAAGTATATAAATAAATACAGGAAAAAGAAAAATGAGGGGATAAGCGAGGAGATACAAATGGACGAGTGGAGAGACCATTTCATGGAAATGTTAGGAGGGACAAAGGAAAGGGTGGTGCTAGACATTGAAGACGAGAGAGAAGAGGATGGCGAGAAGATGGAGGTAACGGAGGGGGTTGAAGAAATATCGAGAGAAGAGGTGATTGAAGTAATAAAGAAGCTGAAGATGGGAAAGACAACAGGAGAGGATGGAATTGAGAACGAGGCGTGGAGATTTATGCAGAAGGATGTAGGTGAAGAATTTCTGAAGTTAATTAATAGTATATGGAAAGGATAGGGTATACCGGGAGACTGGAATAAAGGTATGATTAGTCCAATATATAAAAGAGGAGAGAGAAACGACCCAAAAAACTACCGGGGAGTTACGTTAATGAATACGGCGTATAAAATTTACGCAAGTATCTTAAATGCGAGGTTGGAGAAGGAGGTGGAGAGCAAGTTAAGGGAAGTGCAATTCGGGTTTAGAAAGAATAGAGGAACGATGGATGCGATATACACGGTAAACTATGTAGCGAATAAGGAGCTGAGTAAGAAGAGGGGAAAGGTTTTTGCATTCTTTGTCGATCTTAAGGCAGCTTTCGATAGAGTGGATAGAAAGAAATTGAATGAAACAATGAAGAAGATAGGAATTGAAGATAACTTGAGACGAAGAATAATGGAAACATACAAAGAAACAAGAAATGTGGTGAAGATAAGAGATAAGAAGACAGAGGAATTTTGGACAGAAAAAGGACTAACAATAAGACAAGGATGCCCGTTAAGCCCGATTCTATTTAATGTATATATTATGGATTTAGAGGAGAAAATGGAAAAAGGGCAAGCAGGAGGAATTGTGATAAGGAATGAAAAGTTCTGGACAATATCATATGCGGATGACATGGTTTTAATAGCGACGAGGGAGGCAGAGTTGAAGGAAATGATGAGGAGGTTCAAAAGGTATCTGGAAAGGAAGGGTTTGAGTCCAGAGAAGTAAAAAATAATGGTGTTTCAGAAAGCTAGGGGAAGAAGGAAGAAAAGGAAGTGGAAATGGGGAGAAGAATATATAGAGGAGGTCAAAGAAATAAAGTATTTGGGATATATACTACAGAAAAACGGAGGAGCGGAAGATCATATAAAAGATAGGCTGAAGAAAGCTACAATAGCGATGAAGAGGACATGGAGCATAGGGGAAAGAATATTTAAAGAAGATTTTAGAAGAAGGATGAAGATGTTCGAGTCATTGGTAGAGAGCGTGGTATTATACGGAGCTGAGATATGGGGGTGGAGATACGAGAGTAGATTAGATGTGATAAAAAAAAAGTATGTTAAATGGATTTTAGGATTGGATAGAAGAACCCCGAATTATATAATATCAGAAGAAACCAAAATGAAGGAAATTAAAGTGAGGGCAATAAGGAGGGCTGTGAGGTATGAGGAGAAGGTGAGACAGTCAAAAAAGAAAATAGTTCGGGCATGCACAAAGGATCTAGATAGGAGCAGACCAAGGAAAGAGGAAAGTAATTGGGAGAAGAAGAGAAGAGAACTGATAGAGAGGGCGGGGATGGAGAAGGAACAGCTGAGGAGAGAAATGGAGACTGAGGACCAGGAGGCGGCAGAAAATTTCGTAAGGAGAATAGAGGAAAGGGAAAAGGAGGAGAGAAAAATGAAGATAAACGAGTCAAGATACAATAGTAGTTATAAAGAGATCTTAACAGAAGAGTTACCAAAGTATTTACAAGGAAAGAAGAAAAGGAAGGATAGAATGATGATAGCTAGATACAGATGTGGGAGCGAGGTAAAAGGCAGTCAACATTGGAGAGAGGAAGGGGATAGGAAATGTAGAATATGCCAAAGAGAAGAGGAGAGCATAGAACATATAATAAAAGAATGCGAAGCGACAAAAAGCGCGATACAGATAAAAGAATTTTTAGGAGAGGAAGGAAAAGGACTAGAAGTAATGAAACGGATAGAAAAGGTTAGAAAAGAGACGGAGAAGAGGGATAGGATAGAGGGAGAGGAGTAGGAAGGGAAATTGGAAGTTAGAATGCATTGATGTTAAATTAGGTTGGAATTAGTTAGGTTGATCTAAGTGATACAAAATATAGATGGTAAAAAGAGAAATTGATATTAATATATTTGTAAAAGTGGAGGTTATATATTTGGAAATTGTATTGTAAAATTATATTATTTGCTGGCAATTTATGTAAGATTGATGTAAAAGGAAGTTATCCTAAGCCGCAAGGCAAGGATTAAAATAAAATAATAGTAATAATGTTTCATCATTGAGTGTTCTTATATGAAGTCATGCTGTTGCACTTATTATATTTTTCTAATACAATCTAACTTTTTATTTTATGGATAGAAAGTTTTACTAGTGACCAGAAAAAATAACATATACTAATTATTTTAAGCCAGCAACCATATGTAATATTGCTCTGATATCTCCAAATATAAAAAGTGCAACAGCGTGGCTACATGTAAGAAAACTCAATGATGAAACATAAAAAGATTAGATACCAACCCGGAGACAAAACAAAGAAATAAAGTAATGAGCTAAAAAAAAATGTGCCAAAAAAATTTTTTATATTTACGTTTTCGATTAAATGGCAAAATTTCCATTCACAAGCGTGCACTCACTACCATAACTTGCAACAGGTACTAAAGACACGATGGATTTTCATGTTTAATGTAAGTATTGTCGCTTTTCTAAACTGCAGCGATATTAAGCACCTAAACTAGCACTATGTCATTTTGCCCGATATATCAAGGCAAAATGAACAATTGTAGTGTTTTGTTTATATTTTGTTACATAACTAATGCAAATTTATAAAAATTTTTAATATTATAATACTAAACTATGTTTATCCTAAAATGTTTCTAAACAGGTTACATAATTTTTAAGTACTACGTCAGAATAAATTGACAATGTTTAAAAAAAAAGTATGTCGTTTTGGGCACAATTCCCTTATATATATATATATATATATATATATATATATATATATAATGTATATATAATGACACATAATATATAATTAAATTTAATGAAAATTATATACAAATCACAATTTTGTTATTACATTTTAAAAATTTTGCATTATTTCTGCTAAACTCCGTGGCCGATCTCTTTTAGATGTTACCCCGTGCTTAAGCAGATTTGAGGGACTGCCATACGAGTGATTTGCGCTGAGGAGTCCGTCGTGAGCCGGCGCACAGTGGGCAGAAAGTGCCTCTTTTTGGACAAAAATCTGCTGACAATTCAAATCTTCATCGATTTTAATGAATTTTTTTTTTAAATACTCGGGAAATCATCCACTATAATGTGTCACTGCTACAAATGCAAAATGATGCGATCTAACCTCACAAGAATCCATCAAGTCCCCTGCAAAATTGGAGACACTGAACCTCGAAATGCCTAAATTTTAAAACCTCAACCTTTATACCCTAAACCTTTAAACCTTAAACCCTTAACCCTTAAAAACGTAACAAAGGTTATATTTTGCTGTCGGCATTAGCATTACCCAATATGCACCACGTGGAGGTTGCTCGATCAGTCTTTGCACATCATTTAGCCCTGAAAAGAGCCGATTTTAGATTTGTTTATTTTTTTGAAATGTTTTTTTATTTTTAGATTTGTAATTTTTTTTAATTTTTAATTTTTATTTATTTTTTAATTTTTTAAATTTTGTTTTAGCGTGAGTGTGTGTTGTGCGTATGCGTATGTATATGTGTGTGACAGTGTGTGTAAATTTATATGTAAGTAGCTGTGTATTAAGTTTCCTCGGTAGGTAAGCGCGTTTCCATATTCTCCTTCTGATTTAATCGTTCTTTAAAAGCAGCTCCTCAGCTTCTGTTGACAGCGCTTTCTTTATTCTGTCCTCTTTTATTCTTAGAGAACCACACAACACATACTCACGCTAAAACAAAATTTAAAAAATAAAAAAAATAAAAATTAAAAATTAAAAAATGTTATAAATCTAAAGATAAAAAAACGCTAATGCCGACAGCAAAATGTAACCTTTGTTACGTTTTTAAGGGTTAAGGGTTTAAGGTTTAAAGGTTTAGGGTATAAAGGTTGAGGTTTTAAGAGTTTAGGCATTTCGACGTTGTGTCTCCAATTTTGCAGAAGACTTGATGGATTCTTGTGAGGTTAGATTGCATTATTTTGCATTTGTAGCAGTGACACATTATAGTAAATGATTCCCCGAGTATTTAAAAAAAAATTCATTAAAATCGATGAAGATTTGAATTGTCAGCAGATTTTTGTCCAAAAAGAGGCACTTTCTGCCCACTGTGCGGCGTCCGGGACGGACGTCGGCTCGCTCTCTTGCGTATTGTGTGACGGTCTCCCCTCCTTTTAGTATTGTTTAGCTTTTGAATTTTATTTTTATGAGTTTGTCGTTCTTACGGTTTATAATTTATAAGTGAAAGGACATCAACATTGCTGGGTTTAGTTTGAGTATCTGTGTTTGAACCTTTGGTGCGTTGGCGAAGTCATATATGGAAGGCCAGCAATACTGCCGAGAAAAATTCTGATACTTTGCCGTGTCGGTGGTTTGCGTATGTGGTTGGACAGCAACATTGCTGAGTTCTGTTTAATGAGAAACGAACAATACTGCTGAGGAAAGTTTTTAGTTTCTTTGTCCTGTTGGTAGTTGTATAGGTGCAGATAGACAGCAATATTGCTGAGTGCTGTTGAATGATGAGTGAAATATTTATAGTGGATTTGAGCCTTTATTACTTCTATGTTCTTTAAGATCTCTTTGTAATATCTGATGATTACTGAATAAGGTGATTTCGAATTAATTATTAAACTGCTTTAAGATCTCTCTATGAATATCTGATGATTACTGAATAAGGCGATTTCGAATTAATTATTAAACTGTGAGTGCGGTGGATGCACACCTAAAGTTAGCCTATAATTTTTGCGTTTGCTTTTGTTGGAGAATATATATTGTTTATCGTGAGCTGGCCGATCTCTTGGGCGTCCCTGCTCGAGGGGGGTGCTTTGGATTTCGGCCGGTTTTCCGTGTTGTATCACGTGATTGTATTATGAGGAATCATACGCGTAAGTCGTGGTTCGATATCACCTCGTGATTGTGTGTTTGCATTACATTTTGAGAGTTTATGCGTGTGAGTTCGCTATGATACTTTCGGTTGGGTATCACCTCGTGTTCACGTGTTTTCGTATCTTAGTTTAACCTGTGTTATTATTTATAGTTTTTTATTTGTGTTAGTTTCTTGTGTCCGGATTCCTCTTGTGGAACAATTCGCGATGTTTACGCGTTTTGGAATTCGATATAATTTTCTTAGATGTTTGCGTTCTTTTCTTATTATGATATTCGTATTATTTGTAATTCTATATTTAGCGTTTTATAAGGCTTTGTCGATAGCGACATGATTTAAGATATTATGCTCTTTGTTAAGTTTGGTGCGATCGTATTCTAAAAGGCGATATATAATTTAATTTAATTTGGAGATCATGCGATTGTATTTTTTATACACCGAGTGCTGGTCGTTCCTCCTAGGCGTCCCTAAAAGGGCGGAGGGGGACGCTTGGGACGTCGACCATGCGTGTTTTTTTTGTGCTTATATTAGTCGTGCTTATTATAGTTTATTTTTCTTCATTGATATCTTTAAAGAATACTCGAGTTTCGTGTTACTTTTCAGTTGTATTTTATAGTACAATAGTGTATGGTTAAGTAGGTTGAGAGTTTGTGCGTTGAGTATTCGAGTTGCCGTGCGATTGTATTGTTTTTGAGCGAATCTTAGATTGTATAACTTGCCATTTGATATTGCGAGTTTTGTATTGATCTTGAAATGACGTGATGTTTGATCGTAATTTGATGTACGATAGTGCGAGTTAAGGATATCTTATGTATATTAATATGTATGAGCCTTTTTGATATATTATCGACCTTATGGGTCGTGAATGCGACTTTGCCATGTGATATCAACTTATCTGAACACCGCTTAACGAGTTTATCGAGTATTTAGGCTTTATTATATTTCTAATTATTATTGGATTGTATGTTTGCCGCTTATTATGATTTTGCCGCTTATTAATGCCTTCCATTATTATTATAATGTATGTTCTTGATAAATTTATCGACGGTTGAGTCTAAGACTTTGAAACTCGGCAAGAGGGCGCCTCTTTCCCCGGAGAGTCCCCCAGTGAATCTTGCTAAGAAGGCGTGGTACTTTGGCTCCTGCGGAGCCGGATATCCATTGGGGTACAAAGAAGAAGAAGAAGAAGAAGAGTGATTTGCGCCTGAAATTGTACTATGCTTGACAAGTAGGGAGCTCAAGTGGAACCTTGTCGCAAGCTCATTACATGGTGTCAGAAGTAAAAGAATAAGATAAATGGCATCGAATATGGATTTGCACTTGCCTCAGTCGCTTGATTGTGCTAACCTAGCAAAAGAATGGACCAGATGGAAGCAAACATTCTTGCACGGAGAAAAATTTACGGTTGCTACAACAGAATAATACTGTTAATTTTAGCCCATCAATACAAAAGTGTTATGGAAACCATAATACTCTGGAAGTGACCTATGGTTGCCCCAACCTTAGTTACGTAGCTGCTATATGGATCTTACAACCATAATATATGGGTGTTACAATGAGTTAGGAACGGTTCCTACAACTATAGTTATGTATATATATGTTATCTGATTTTCCATATGCAGTTTGGTGGAAAAGAGCAATTAATAACTAATTGTAAGATTATGTTATTTATAATATCCAACATAAATGCAACATATGTTAGGCAACATATGTTTATGTCCGACTGGTGATCATGTGAACAGTGGAGAACCTCGCGAGGACGCCTCTCTATATAGGGATCGATGTTGTTTCTTTAATACGGGTTACGATCTCGGCGATGCGCCGCGTATTGAGCGCGAGCCGTACTATTCCTGATGGAACTGAACTCTCACAATCAGTGCTGTACCGTGCAACTATATCTTATAGATCTCTTAACCATATTATTCGTGTTGCAGACCACATTAGAGAGATAGCAATAATCCTTCGGTTGAGGCAACCATATATGAGGGTATTGTAACCGAATGTTACGTATCATACGCACTACGGTTATGAGAACTGTATAAATAGGCATATCTTAACAGTTACATCCAATGTAACATCAATTTAACTTGAAGTTACATACATTTCTCTTTTAATCATAGAGAATGTTGTTGTAACAACCGTAACAATTTTTTCCGTGTGATATATCTGATTGCGAACAAAATAGGCGAGAGTGAACAAAACAAAATTGCCACCTTCCTATGGTTGATTGGTCCACAAGGTGTGGAGATTTTTAACACATTATTCCCAAACAATGGAAGCTATGAAGGCATGTTCGGCCCAGCATCGGAACCTGTGAGAGTGCCGGAAAATCAAGCTGCTGCCCTCGCTACCGTTGCTCAACCTGGGACGACCGTCGCTGACCAGCAGACATTGCAAGATGTCATTAAAGCATTTGATGAGTATTGCTTGCCGCGGAAAAATGTCGCAATGGAGGCGTTTAAATTTAATCAAGAGACACGGTAGTGTCTCGCGCCAAGTACGCGCGGAGCGAGACAGCCGTGGCTCTATATACGCGACGCGACGAGTTGCGAGTACCCGAGATTTTTAGATCTCGATAACCAGTGAACGGATCAAGTTCTAACTAGGCTTATCGTAAAGCTTGGACCAAATTTATATAAGAAAAGTGTTTTTATTTTTCCGCTACGTGCCCTACGAGCGGAGATATTACGATGCATAGGATAAAGTGTGAAATTTTCAATTAAGATACGTCATCAGATCATGACTTTCACACTCTCGCCACGGCGCGCCGTGGGGCCAGGGGTAGCGCGTCACTTTCACAATCTTGACGTTAATGGCGCTATTTTCCATTTTAGAGCAACAAAGTGTCGCCAGCGGTGCACTTGGTGTACTGAGTGCAGTCGCACCTCCGGCGCCCCGCGGCCCGGCGGTGTATGACAGCGCGGAGCGAGATAACCTACGCGGCTGGATCGACTCGGGCTTTACGCGATTCGGAAGTGTGTGTGTAGTGAAAAACGTTCAAGTCCGGCTTGCCGATAAATAAATAAATCGCGTTTGCGAGAGAGAGTGAGAGAGCGATATTGCCAGTCTCGAGCGTCTCCATGACAACGAAAGAGACAGCATGTTTATGTGCAGTGACGTGACTGACGTGTACGTTAGTTGGTGCGCGAGGCTGCGTTTACATTTATCGTAATGTTAAGTTCCTTACGACGATTGTAACGCTCGACAGCTATCGTAACCTCATTATATGAGTTGACTCAACTTGAACTCGGAAGATTGTGACACTTGTCTAGCGTTACAACAGTATAACCTAACATGTCAGCCTTCTCGACGCGCGAAGAAAAGTGTGTTTATAGTTAGATATATTAACATACATATTGTTTACGACAGCTTCTTTGCTTACGATCACGATCGCAGCGTTACGATGGATCGTAAGCTCATTACGACGGGCTCGGCGTCCGACGAGCCAAATTTCGGGACTATTCGGGAGTGTGTGTGTGGTGAAAAACGTTTGAGTCCGGCTCGCGAATCAAACTCGTACATGTTATGGGCCGCTTTAGACGTCCGCGTCCGAGAAATATTCCGTCCGCGTCGTCGCGTCCGAACACTCCAAACGAAGTGCAGTGCTGGAGTGACACAGTTCGCGCCTTGCGGATGGCTGGTTTTTGGGATACACCCTGTGCGAGGGTCGCGAGGTTATATCTATCGTACGTATTGCTCTTTCTCGCGGTCACGCTCGCGTTCCCCGCTCGCGTTCTCTCTCTCTCTCTCTCTCTCTCTCTCTCTCTCTCTCTCTCTCCCTCCCTCCCTCCCCCTCCCTCCCCCTCCCTCTCTCCCTCTCTCTCCCTTTCTCTCCCTCTCTCTCCCTCTCTCTCCCTCTCTCTCCCTCTCTCTCTCTCTCTCTCGGTGAGTACCGCATGTTGCTGCGTTTCCTTGCTCTGGCTTTCGGCGAACTCCATCTCTGCCGTAACTGCCTTCGGGCCGTTTTTGTTACAGATTTAAGCAAGTCTTTCGTTGCTTTTTAAGATAGATATTTTATCTTTCTTTCCTTGCAACTGCCGTGCTGGATATCTTGGAGTACAAGTTCACTTCTCATTCTAACCTCACTTTTGCCTGATCTTGGGATAGCGCATGAATTGCCTTCTGGTTTTCTTTTGTGGTGACATCTGTGGGCTTCGATACACACCACCAACTGTTACCCTTTGAACTGCCTCTCTGCATTTTGGTTCGACTCCTCGCTGTAGTCACCTCATCAATCATGCCACAATTAAGGAGTGACGACACAACAATTGTGCTGTTACGTCAACTGTTAGAGCAGATGAAGTCGTCCGAAGCGCGATTCTCCGCATTTGTTGAGTCGTCCGATGCGCGATTCTGTGAACTCAACGACAAACTTAACCAGTTAAATAGCCTAGCAATAAGTGTCGACCGCAACAGTCAGCGTATTGCTGAGTTGGAGCAGCAGTGTGCTGCTCTCACGAATGAAGTGCGTGGTTTAAAGAGCAAATTAAAAAGCGAACTAGAAAGTGAATTAAAGAGCGAACTAAAGTGTGAATTAAAGAGAGATCTGAGTGATCTGAGTGGTCCTCATCTTGTCCCGCAGCCTTCCGCGTCTCGAGTCTTGCGAACATCTGATATTATTATTTCCGGGTTACCGGGTTCTCTGACTGACACATCGGAACAGCTTGTCTCTAGTGTTTTTCGCGCGCTGGGTACACCGCAGCTTGTTTCTGATGTTCTCGAGACTCGAGACGTGGGGGGTAGTGTCGTGTCTGCGAAGTCTGTGACGCACGGTGTGGCGCCCAGCACTGATTCTGCCTCCGATCGTCCTGTCCCTGCGGTCAGACGGCGATCTATAATTGTTGTACTCAAGTCGCGGCAGATTCGTGACTACATACTCAGTGCTATGCGCCGTAAACGTCGACTCTCCGTCAACGATGTTTTCTCAAAAGATGTCCCCGGCCATATTTATATTAACGAACTGCTTCCTATAGATATTTACAAATTGTTGCGCCGGACTCGAGTTATAGCCGGGCAGTTATCTTTTAAGCACGTATGGTGCACGAACGGTATGATTTTTGTCCGCAAGGCACATGGTCAGTCTCCCATATTGATTACTTCTGAGGCTGATTTAGCGGGGCTTCAATGACCCTTGGCTGATGCTGGCTGTGTTCCTTCTGCTTCTATGGCCTGGCCTCACTTACATATTTCTGACGATCTTGTTAACTCCGACATTTGTGACGGCACATGCATGCCTCTCTTATCCACCACTACATGTAATACGACTCACATGCTTTTCACTTCATGTTTAACGTGATAATCGCTTTAGGTATAATGAAAGCTCTACTTATGCACATGCGGGCCTCTCTTTTTTACCACTATAAAATATTTAATGATTATGAGCTTTTTCACTTCATGTTCAACATTATAATCGTTTTATGCTTAAGTAAGTTCTATATTAGTCCAATTACGTGGTTTTACTTGTTCTTTTGTTTGAGAGAGCATAATAACTGAATTTTGTTGACTCATAATTCTTCAGCAGTATTTTAAATCATTTTACATTATCAACGAAATCTTGGTTATATGACGCAATATTATCTTATTAGTTATGTATATTCAAACGTCTTTCACTCGAATTATTTTGTCTTATAATAAGTCGTGAAGCATTGGCTGAGGAGGAAACAATATTACTATCTTTTGCTTTATTGTCATTATTATCTCCATTGTTTCCACTTATGCTTTTCGCTTTATTGCTGTTATCACGCTGCGTCTTTTCTTTTCTTTTTAGTTTTTACTTATTCTATTTTGTCTATTGTATTTTGCTTATCACATATTTACCTGTATTATTCATTGATTGCCTAAAGTCTTGACTATAGCATAATAAAGAATCAATCAATCAATCAATCTCTCTCCCTCTCTTTCCCTCTCTCTCCCTCTCTCTCCCTCTCTCTCTCCCTCTCTCCCTCTCTCTCCCTCTCTCTCCCTCTCTCTCCCTCTCTCTTCCTCTCTCTCCCTCTCTCTCCCTCTCGGTGAGTACCGCATGCTGCTCTGCTTCTTTGCTCCTGCTTTTTGAGAACTCTGTTGCTGCCGTGGGCTGCCTTCGGGCTGTTTTGTTGCAGGTCTGGGCAAGTCTCTTGTTGCTTGTTGAGATGCATATTTAATCTTTCTATCCTTGCAACGGCAGTGCCTGATATCTTTGAGGAAAGAGATTATTATTCTAACCTCACTTTCGCCTGATTTTTGGATACCTGTGCATGAGTTACCATCCTAATTGTGCATGTGGCGACAACTGTGGGCCTTGAGACATACTACCATCCGTTACCCACCGGACTGCTGTACATACTGGTTCTTCTCTCAGCTGGTGTCAGTGGATAATTATGCAGCGTGCGTGCACCAAGTGTAAGAAGTCTATCGCGAAGGAGTCTGCCGAGTGCGAGTGTAAAAAACTTTTTCATCCTGGTTGTGCCCTTGCATATGCTGCGACAAAATATGCGGAGAGTTGCTGCAAGTCGCTGGCTGCTTCACTGGTCGTACATCCGACGCCTAGTGAGGTGAATGTCGAGTTGTCTGTTGCCCTTTCTGCCATGGCTTCTCCTACTGCTCTGGGCGCTGGGATTGTTGCTCCTTCTGGAGCTCAATCCCAGTCTACCAATGCACTTCTGCAGCAGATTCTATCCAGATTTGATGAATCCGACAGGAAGGTTACAGCCAGGTTTGACAGATCTGACAAGAAGATTTCAGATTTCATTAAACATCAGGAGACAGTTAATGCCAATTTTGCGCGACAACTCGACCAAATACCGGAACTTTTGAGAATTGTTTCTAGCCATGGTGAAAGGATTGCAGCGCTAGAAGCTCGCGGCACGCATTCGTTGAACTCTCAATATTCTGACTGTCGGTTCTCTGCTGCATCGCGAGTCGCGCGAGCCTCAGAGATAATTATTTCTGGCATCCCTAATTCATTATCTGTCACATCCAGCGAACTCGTCTCCGGTGTTTTTCGCGCGCTTGGCGTATCCCAGCTTGCCTCTGATGTGCTTGAGACTCGCGATGTGGGGAGGAGTGATGCGTCGGTTGTGCGTGATGTGGCGCCTGCCTCAGATCCTCTTGCTAGCACTGCTGGCCGATGGTCAGTTATAGTCGTACTCAAGTCGCGTGAGATTCGTGATTATATACTTAGAGTCATGCGCCGTAAACGTCGACTTATTATCAACGAGGTTTTCTCAAGTGATGTCCCTGGACACATATATGTAAATGAACTCCTTCCTACTGACACTTATAAATTGTTGCGCCAAACGCGAGTTAGGGCCAAGCAGTTACTTTACAACCATGTATGGTGCACGAACGGAATGATTTTTGTCCGGAAGGTGCATGGCCAGCCTCCCATATTGATTACTTCTGAGGCTGATTTAGCAGGGCTTCAATGACCCTCGGCTGATGCTGGCTATGTTCCTTCTGCTTCCATGACCTGGCCTTCTACATATGCACATGCGAGCCTCTCCTTTTCACCACGATGAAATATTTATGATTTATAAGCTTCTTCACACACTTTATGTTTAACATTATAATTGTTTTATGCTTAAGTAAGTTCTACATAGGTCTAGTTTACGTGGTTATACTTGTTCTTTTGTTTGAGAGAGCACAATAACTGAATTTCGTTGATTTTCAATTCTTCAGCAGTATTTCAGATAATTTTACATTTTTCAACGAAATTTTGGTTATATGACGCAACATTACTATATTAGTTATGTATATTCAAACGTCTTTCACTCGAATTATTTTGTCTTATGATAAGTCGTGAAGCATTGGCTAAAGTGGAAATAGTATTACCTTTTGCTTAATTGTCATTATTATCTTCATTGTTTCCACTTTTGCTTTCTGCTCTATTGTTGTTATCACACTGCGTCTTGTATCTTTAAGTTTAAACATATTCTAACTTCTGTCTTTTGTACTTCGCTCTTGCTTATTTCATATATATCTTTGTATAATTCACTATTTGCCTAAAGTCTTGACTATGGCATAATAAAAATCAATCAATCAATCAATCAATCTCCCTCTCTCTCCCTCTCTCTCCCTCTCTCTCCCTCTCTCTCCCTCTCTCTCCCTCTCTCTCCCTCTCTCTCTCTCTCTCTCTCCCTCTCTCTCCCTCTCTCTCCCTCTCTCCCCTTCTCTCAGGACTGGTGAGTACTGCATGTCACGCTGTTTCCTTGCTCCTGCTTTCTTTGATTTCTTTCGCTGCCGTGAACTGCCTTCGGGCCGTCTTGTTGCAGGTTTGAGCAAGTTTCTCGTTGCTCGGCAGAATTTATATTTTATCCTTCTGTCCCTGCAACTGCCTGGCTGGATATCTTGAGTGAAAATCTTCTGGTTCTAACCTCACTTTTGCTTGGATTGCTGTTTGGATTGCTGTCGCTTGTGCATGGGTTGCCTGAGTTCGCGCGTGTGGCGACATCTGTGAGCCTTGCGGGGTACCACCATCTATTACCTACCGGACCACCGTGCCTCCTGGTTCTGCTCTCTGCTGCTGTCAGCCGATCGACCATGCAGCGTGAGTGCGTCAGGTGTAAGAAATCGGTTGCAACTGAGTCTGCTGTGTGCGAGTGCAGCAAACTCTTCCATCCTGGTTGCGCTAAGGCGTACTTTTATTACAAGTATGCGGCCCGTGCTGCAAGGAATTGGCGGTTTCGCTGTTTCCTGAGTTGCGTGGCGACGGCGTCGAGTTGATCACGCCATCGGCTACCTCATCTGCCGCCCCTCTTACACCGGGAGTCGAGTGCACGGAACTTTCAGACTTTACGGTTCCTACTACTAGCACTCTGCCGCAATCAGTGACTGGTGACACGACGAATGCGCTCTTACGCCAACTGGTTGAGCAGATTAAGTCGTCTGAAGCTCGATCTGAAGCGCGATTCAGTGAAACCAACGATAAACTCAACCAATTAAACTGTTTAGCCAAAAGTGTCGACCGCAACACTCAGCGTATAGCTGAGTTGGAGCAGCAGTGTGCTGCTCTTACGAACGAAGTGCGCGGTCTGAAGGGCGAGTTAAAGAGCGAACTAAAGAGCGAACTGAAGAGTGATCTGGGTGGTTCTCGTTTCGCTCTGCGGTCTCCTTCGTCTCGGGTCTCGCGAACTTCCGACATCATTATGTCCGGGTTTCCTTGTTCTCTAACCAACACATCAATGGACCTTGTTGTCAGCGTTTTTCGTGCGCTTAACATATCCCAGCTGGCTTCGGACGTTCTCGAGACTCGTGACGTGGGGGGCGGTGGTGCGTCTGCGGTGCGTGGTGTTGCGACCAGCCCAGTTTCGGCCCCAGATTTTCGAGCCGTCACTGCGGGTAAAGGGCGATCGGTTATCGTCGTGCTTAAGTCACGTGAGATTCGCGACTACATTCTCTCCGTCATGCGCCGTAAACGTCGACTCACTGTCAGCGAGGTTTTCTCTACTGATGTCCCCGGGCATATTTATGTCAACGAGCTCCTGCCTACTGACGTCTATAATTTGTTGCGCCGGACTCGAGTCGAAGCCAAGCGGCTGTCCTACAAGCATGTATGGTGCAGGGATGGCCAGATTTTTGTCCGTAAGGACCCGGGTCAATCTCCCGTTTTGATTGCCGTTGAGGCAGATCTTGCGGGGCTTCAGTGACTTGCGACCGGTGGGGGCTGTGTTCCTTCTACTTTGCATGATTGTCTCGCGATTGCTCAGCTCAATGCTAACTCCCTTCCTGCCCATCTTGAGTCTATTCAGGCCTTCTTATCATCCAAATTCTTTCATATTATTTCTATTTCTGAGACTTGGCTTCACTCACATATTTCTGACGACCTTGTACGAATCCCTGGTTATTATTTGTTACGCGTTGACAGGGAGGGCAGGGAGGGGGGTGGTGTGGCTTGCTACGTGCACGAATCCTTGCGGGCGCGTGTTTTGGCGTCGTCGCCTTCCGCCTTCTCGAACGCGCCTGAATATCTTATACTGGATATCCGTTATGGCATGTGTGAGCCTCTTCTGTTCACCACCATGTATCGTAGGCCGAAGGGTAAAAATTTTAACAATTATGTCGACGCCCTTACCACATTTGCTCATAGCTACAAAAACATTATCATTACAGGTGATTTAAATTGCAACCTCCTTGCTTCATCTTATGAATCTAACCACCTTAGTGACATAGTTTCCCAATTGTCGCTCAGCATTGTTGAGTCGCAGTCAACTTTCCACACCAGTTCTTCAGATTCATGGTTAGACGTTTTTGTAGTCGACAACTTGAACAAAGTTCTATCTTTTAGTAAGTCTGACGCTCCTTTTATCAACGGTCATGATCTCATCGAGTTAACATATTCATTTAGGGTTCCGTCCTTCGCGAGTCGCACCTTGGTTCGGCGCTGCTATAAGAGATTTGATGAGCGGGCGTTTGTTCAGACTCTCACCTCTAAACTCTCTACATCTTTTCCGTGCAATTTTGGTCTGACGAGCCCGGGCGAGTCTGACATTGACAACATCCTGAGCACCATTACCAATGACATTACTGCAAGCTTGGACCTACATGCTCCTGTTCATTCTTTTCGTGTGACTCGTCCGTCTGCACCTTGGCTCACTGGCGACCTCTCACGCCAAATTCGGCAGCGTAACAGTCTCTTCAATGCCGCGCGCAGATCTGGCAACATTCTCGACTATCACATTTATAGGCTCTGCAGGAATCGTCTCACGCTTGATTTGAGAGGGGCCAGAGAGCGGTTCTATATGAACAGATTGAGCGCGGCTTCCGCTCCGTCCAAGATTTGGCGTGAACTTGCCAATCTTGGCTTAGTTGAATCGCCTCTTTCCTCTCCTTTTATCTTTTTTTCTCGTGATCTCTTGAATGCCCATTATTCCTCAGTCTCAAACTGTTATCCTTCCTGTTCACAATCTCAATTCTCCAATATCATTTTATCCATTACGCCTGACGTACTACCTTTTAACTTTACTGAAATATCTTATGACAACCTTCGCTCCTTTATGGTTTCTTCACCTACTGTCTCCTTTGCTTCAGGCTACGATCAGCTACCACTGTTTGCTATTGCCCTGGCCTTGCCTCATATTGGTAACCTTTTGGCCTCTTTCTTCAACTGCTGTCTCAGTCTGGGTTATTTCCCGTCTCTCTGGAAACGCGCTATAGTGCGTCCTCTCTCCAAGGTTAGATCGCCTACCTCTCCTTCTGAGACTAGACCCATTGCCAACTTGTGCGAACTCTCTAAGCTGTTTGAAAAAATCTTGCACCGCCAAATCGTTGACTTTGTCAATTTACACCATATTCTTGATGACCGTCAGTCGGGTTTTCGTAAGGGTTTCTCTACCCAGTCCGCTCTTCTCAGACTATCCCACGATATCAAGAGTGGCGTTGACGCAGGTGAGGTACTGATTCTCGTCCTTTTTGACTTCAGTAAAGCTTTTGACACTGTCTCTCATACTCTACTTATTACCAAACTGAGGAAATTAGGGTTCTCCGATCTTGCCCTCAAATTAATTTTTTCATACCTTACTGGTCGCTCTCAGGCGGTCGTTGATCTGGTCGATGGATTCTCCGATTGGCTGCCTATTACCTCCGGTGTTCCCCAGGGATCAGTACTGGGTCCGCTCCTCTTTTCCCTCTTCATCAACGACATCGGCGCTTTTCTTAGATTTACCCAACGCTTGATCTTCGCTGACGACACTCAGATTTACCGCAGGTGTCCCTTTGGTCAACTGAATGTTGCTTTGCAGCTGGTGGCGCACGATGTTGGTATCATCTCTGAATATGCGACCACAAATGGACTGTCTCTCAACCTTAAGAAATCCAAGGTACTAATATTCGGCAGCAGGCGGTACGTTGACCAGATTAACCTTAGCGAATTGCCTCTTATCTCTGTTAATGGTACGTCCATTTCGTTTGTTTCCCAGGCTCGTAATCTGGGTGTCATCATGAGCTCTGATCTGTCTTGGGACAGTCACGTCGCTCATATCTCTAAGAGGGTACACTTCACGCTGCATAAGCTCAAATTTCACAAAAACTCCTTAACATCTCAACTGCGTGTGAAACTTGTGTCAGCTTTGATTTTGCCTCTGTTGGACTACTGTTCTCTTGTATATAATGACGTCACCGATGAGCTCAATGCGAAACTGCAGAGACTCATTAATTGTGCGATTCGTTTCATCTTCAATCTGCGACGCGACGAACACATTACGCCTTACCGTCATCGACTCGGGTGGCTGTCGGTTAGAAACAGACGCCTTTATTTCCTTGGCATCGAAATGTATAAGATATCTCACGCTATGTCTCCTGGCTACATCTCCGAGATCTTTGTTAGAGCTGATCTCTCTATCAGACGATCGTCACGGCTGGCGCTACCTCATACCTTCCAAATTCCCAATCACAGAACTGAGACTTACCATAAGTCCTTTCACCTAGCGGGAATTTATTTATGGAATTCGCTTCCCACCGAGGTGGTGTCGTCTTCATCTCTCAACGAATTTAAACAAAAGCTTAACGGCTACCTATTTGCATTCGAGCTCAGTTCTGTTTGAGGGTCTACCTGTAGATATCCGCCGTTCATGTAGGATGTGGCGCTAGCGCGTGTTAGGTTTAAGCATATTAAGTCTAAGTTTTCTAGTCACTGTTCATAAGTTGTTGCTTCTTTAACGTCTAAGTTAGTCAGTAAGTTAGTCTTAAGTTTCAATGTCAATTTTCTGCGGCGACTTTCTTTGTTGTCCGAGGGAGCACGACCGAATTTCGTTGATTCTAATTCCTCAGCATTGTTTCAGTCACTCATACTTTTTCAGCGAAGTTTGGTTGTGACGCGTTGGCTCTGGTGGAAATAATACTTTACCTTTGCAATTTAGTCTTTATTATCTCATTATTTCTGCTTTTGCTCACTCCTTTATCATAGTTATTACGTTTTTCTATTTCATACTTATTCCAACTTTTGTCTTATTTACTCTTGTTTACTTCATGTATATCCTTGTTATCATTCAACTTTTGCCTAAAGTCTTGACTATGGCATAATAAATAAACTCAAACTCAAACTCAAATCTCTCTCTCTCTCCCTCTCTCCTCTCTCTCCCTCTCTCTCCCTCTCTCTCTCTCTCTCTCCTTCTCTCCTCTC
>JASTWR010000688.1:0-88644 GCA_030770355.1 Harpagoxenus sublaevis
TATATTACAAACACATTAAAAACAGCGTAGTTTTTCCCCATATATTTTAAATATTATTTTACCGCCACAAGACAGCGTAGTTTCCACCAAGATTAATAAAAAAAAAAAAAATATAATGTGATAAAGAGGAAAAACAAAAAGAAATTAATGAAAAATCTAATGTGATAATAGAACAAACAATGAAAATATATATTATATATATAAAAGAAAGTATCTCGCGCGTTTATTCTATGCGCGATCCCCCTCCATTTTCCCTCACTGATATTCCGTAATGTCCCCACGGTAGAGTGTCGAAAGAATCGGGTTCAACGCATCGTTTATCGTCGTAGGGACTAAGAGCTAGCTTCAACTCGGACACAGTGTACACCTCGTGCAGCTTCGAGCGCAAGCACGACTGACGTCGCGACTGCTCCGTCAAGTTGAACATACACCGCTGTAATCGTCGAACGTTATCATTCTCGCAACCACGTTCCTTTTACAACTTTATCCTCTTAGTGTCGTCTTACCAATCACCTTCAGAGCGTACATCTTCGCTCTGAGCCCTACAAACTCAGTTCATTATCGCACCGTTGTTTTTATCTTTCATCATAGGTATTTTCTTGTTCGCGCGCGGCATACCGTACGCATTGCCCTCGGATAGTCACTCGTATCAAATCTCGCGATATCGCGCCTAATATTCTCGTACGCATCGTCGCATTGTAGGTGATATATCAAGCTATCGGTGTCCGTGTACATTAGTTTTACACCTATCGCGATACAACGGTACCATATAATTGTAATGAAAATCATACACGAGCATCTTAGATATCTCTAGAATGCACATGCCCACGTAGATCGGCTTGTTGTATTTCACCTCAAGCCTGCGTAGCTCGACGGCCATCAAATCCTCCGAGAAAACGCTTCTACTGTGAAAATTCGGCTTAGCGATCATTGCCTCAGCGCCGTATACCCCGTCCCAGCGCGTGACGAGACGCACATCGACATGATCGCGCACGTTCTCCATTGTTTTCCCGAATATTGCGTTGTTCATTAATTTGTACATATTTCTCTCAACTCGTTATTCGCGAGAGTTCTAAATAACGTGTTAAGCTCTATATAACTGCTAAGCCACCGAGATTGCGCGAATTGCAACACACGATAAATCTTCGTTACGCACAACCCGTATCGCACGCATTGCTGCAAATTTCGATAATGCACCACGTAACGCGACTTGTCATAGAGAGTGGCCAGAAGTTTCTCGTACCGTTTTTCTGGAGGCTTTTCTCGCGTCGGGCAGAACGGAAGATCCGCGTGGGCGTCGTGGAGCTCCCGCGAATACGCGAGGTCAACCTCTAGGATGTAACCGATAGACGAGTCCGATGTCACGGACATAACGTTAAAACTCTCGGGATCGTCAAGCCATCGAAAATCCGCGTATGGTAAGGGCTCGCACATCGCCCAGCCGTACAGATTGTTCACGTCGAAATACATAAGGTACGTCGACGGTTCTGAGCAATCGTACGACGACATGTACTGGTTGTTGGCTCGCGCGTATCTGTGCGAGCATTGGCTAAGACCGCCGCGAATACCGCGCTCCACGAACAGCAACATATCAATATCGGTAAGCAGTTCGAATCGAACACCCCGTGTGCTTCAACATAGCGTCCCACGTGTATCCCGGTAGAGTGTAATAATGCGCGGGATCCAATCCGTAACTGTCGACACAGTTGGTGCGAAAATTTTCGAAAATATCCGCCAGAAGCAATACATCTGTCTTAAGATACAGGTCGCTGTACTCACCGAGATTATTTACGCGAAAACAACGCCAAACGTTCAACGCGTGCTCGTAATCGCTCTCGCTCGCGACGTCACCGGACAGCGAACTAAAGAAAAGCACGCGCGGTGGCAGCTCGGTCTCCGACAGTTTATCCACGCTATCGAGATAATCGTACGGAAATACACCCTTTCGCGTGAGCAAATCGAAGTCGTCCTCGCTAATTTCCCAAAACTCAGATCGCGCAATCCTCAGCCTGGACTTATGGAGATACGACACTAATTTCTCAAGACTGGTACCAAGAAACCTGAACGAATCCACGAATCGTAACTTAACGCGATTTCCCCAACAATCGTGCTTCGTCTCTTTGACGTTCTTCGTGAACGATATGTACGTCTCCTGGTTGATCGGCAACAAGTCGACACGACCCTCGAAACTGTTAGCTATGTCTTTGATGATAAAATGAGCAGCGTAACCCGACAGATTGTGAAAAAACACAGGAATAACAAACGATTCTTTATAATTCAAATTACAGGACATATGTGCGGGACCTCTGTACCGACCGGTCAAATGACAGTGATCGCGCACACGATAATCATCCTGTTGAAAACATCTGCCGCATATGTGACAACGCGTCGCGCTACAAAATTCGCTTCTCTCTTCCAACGTGAGCTCCGCCATGATCACGTTTCTAGTGAGTATCGTTCTCACACGATGTGCGATATCGTTAAGCTCATTCACGAACCACGACACGCAATCCTCGCCGCGTCGCGATCTGTACATGGATAAATTTTGATTGTACGAGCAACACAGATAATAACCGACGCTGAACGGTCTGTGATGCTGATATATATAAGTCGCGTCTAATGTCGCTTGATGATCCGTTTCATCCCTCTTCTCCAGCACGCATTCCAGATCGGCGTACACCACGAAGGGGAGTCGCTCTTTCCTGATCTGATTTTGAAAAAACAGGAACTTCTCGTCGTCGATCGAAAGAAGAATGGCGCAGTCGTTCATCTTTCCGCAGTCCACACCGTGAGCGATCAATCTCTCAGCCGTACCGAAGTAGTGCAGACAGCTGAAAGATAAAAAAAAAAACAGTATACTCTGGTCCGTCATATTTTTTAATCTTTTTTTTTTATACATACCGATCACATATATGCTTCATCGAATTATTACCGCTCAGCTGTGACGACACCAATTGAGAGAGATTCCTTATCCACGCGTAATGACCGACGTTATCGCCTTGTCGCGCATCCTTCAGGTACAACAAATTGACGTGACAATCTCTCTTATAGTCGGTGAGACGCAGAGGAACAATCACTTCGTTCCGCACGTTCTTCCTCTTCCTATTCGTCCTCACCTCTCCTTCGCGAACGGTGAACACGTTTACGGATATATCGTTGAGACGTTCGAATTTGGTGATCCGCCTCAGAGCCATGGGAAACTCGAT
Organism: Harpagoxenus sublaevis; assembly: GCA_030770355.1. Classification (NCBI taxonomy): domain Eukaryota; kingdom Metazoa; phylum Arthropoda; class Insecta; order Hymenoptera; family Formicidae; genus Harpagoxenus; species Harpagoxenus sublaevis. The sequence goes on from JASTWR010000688.1 coordinate 3,207, forward strand.
TCCGTCAAAATTTAATATCGTCGAATAAGGAGGATACTTGTGCCATCTATCCGGATTTTTCGAAACGGGATACAACGCGGCAACGATCGACCGAGCGAAACACGCGTTGTCCATCCTCTTTACGTTGACCACCGATCGCGTATGTTTTATCCACGATGGAATCTCCATCCAGCATCCCGCGCACATAGGATTGCACTTGTTGATATTCACCATAAAATTTGATATACGCGACAACGCCCATCCGCTGTCCCGTTCCTGAAACTCTTCGAGAGCCGTTAGAGTTACATCCATCACGCGACTATCGTACCATTCTAACAGATCTGACGTGGGAAGAAGCATATAGTTGCTCGTAGCGATACTCTTGACCGCGGTTTGACCACTCGTGATGACAAATTCTCCATTGAAAAGAGTGTTGACCTTGAGACAACCATGTCTCACGAGATTGTCGCGCACATGACCGAGCACCGTGTCTCTCGCATCCTCGAGAAACTGTCGAGGCTCAACGTGATCCTGATTTATCACCACACCGGTCAGGACGCGTCTCTCGAAGGCCGTATCGATCTCCGCCCACGAAAATCCTCTCGACGCCGACGCCGACGTCGACGGCACCGACGAAGACGTGGATGGTTCATCGAGACTGGCACCCACGTGCGCGAAAAAACGTCGACACAGACGATTCCTGGCTCCCAGTAATATCGCAATTCGACAGGCCAAAGAATTGATCTCTCCAGTCAACGTCATTCGAGATCGTCCACGACATTCCTCGCGCATTATCTCTAAAACCGCGTCACAACGTCGCGACCATGCGCGATACAAATCTACCGAGTCGACGCTCGTCTCGCGTTCGAGAAGATCGAGATACTCTTGCTTTTCACGCTCCTCCATGTTCTCTCTTTTTTTTTATCGCAACCACACGGCGTAATCGCCCGAGGGTATTTCAAATTTTAGCCTTTCACAAATATCGCGACGATACTCCACCCGACTCTTACCGTTTACCCCCCTTTTCGTGATACGTCTCGGAATTGTACGATAGTAACGCACCGCTCTAGAACTGTACGCGATCACCGTTTGAATCCACACTTTCTCATGCGCATCCAGAATTCCAATTTCCCTTCGCAAATGATACGTCGGCAGATTTCATCGAAGTTGCTCCTTCACCACGTGGCTCCCTAAATCTTCATTTACGTCATACAGATTTTCAGACCAATCGGACTTCCATGAAGCATCACTATGAGTGCTCTCTGTCGTCGACGTCGATAACGTCTCGTAGCAACACAGATCAATATCACTGTCGCGATCCTTGCACTCACAATCAGAATTCTCGGAACTCGAGAGATGGGTGAAAGTCGAGAGATATGTAACTGCGTTGGCATTATTACTACCGCTCACGTTGGACGCGATTTCCTCATCCTTTTCCATTTTCTCGACATTTTTTTTCTCTTTTTTTCACAATCTTTGAACGCGAAAAGCAAGAAGAACGACGCTGCACCGCGCGTATATTACGATATGCGAGCGGCATCGGAAACGAACACGTTTATATATACCTACCTGTTTATATATACCTAGCGTAGAACGCAATTCTAAAACAGACTGCGATATGATAATTTGCGGTTACCGACTTATGCCCTCCAGCGACGTACAATCTGAATCACGCATTCGTCATGTCGTAAGCAACATGCGATAACCTTGATCGATTGCGTAATAACACGTGTATGCTCGATGTGTGGGTTAGCATATCGGAGAGAGAGAAAGAGACGAGGCGCGAGGTAGGAAGTCAGCGTCTTGCGTAACGCGACCAGTCTCACGCGGTACGCGTACCGGGGGAGACGTTTGTGGAGATCCGCGGGCGGTCGGAGTGGTGGGTCGGTTACCCCCACCCGACGGGGATTCATTCTCACAAGGGGACTACCTCCAGGCGGGGATGGGTGCGATTGGAAGGGGATCCCCCTCCCACCGCACCCACCCCCGTTTGGAGGTAGTCCCCGCGTGGGGTGAATCCCGCCTCCTCCTCCTACTCAAAAGGCCTACATAGCCTTGTTCGTATGCTTAACTACCAAAGCCATTCACTTGGAGCTTGTAAGTGACTATAGTTCTGCCACTTTCCTGGCCGCGTATCAGCGATTTGTGTCTCGCCGAGGACTGCCAAAGACCACGTACTTCGACAATGGTACGACCTTTCAAGGCGCTGATCGAGAACTCTCACAAGCGAACTTGCAAGCAATCCGCGATCCGAATTATATCAATCGACTCGCGACCGATAACACTGAGTGGCACTTTCTACCTCCCGCAGCGCCTCATTTCGGCGGCCTGTGGGAAGCCGGCGTTCGGAGCGTAAAGCATTATTTAATACGATGCATCGGTTCCCACACGCTCACCTTCGAGAAGATGACCACGCTTCTCTGTAAAATTGAGGCGTGCCTGAATTCCAGGCCCATTGCTCCCGTTTCCGATAGTCTTGATGACTATCAAGCTTTGACGCCTGGTCATTTTCTCGTCGGTATTGCTCTTATCGCCCCTTCGGAGCCTAGCGTGCTCAATTTTAACGAAGCAAGGCTGTCACGCTGGCAAAGGATCCAGCAATTAACCGAAGTTTTTTGGAGGTCATGGTCGAGCGATTACTTGCATTCCCTTCAACAACGCCCGAACTGGCGCGTTGTCCAACGACTAGCCAAAGTTGGCCAAATCGTTCATTTGCGCAACCCTTTGGTCCCTCCGTGCCAATGGGAACTCGGCCGCATTACCGCTTGTCATCCCGGAGATGACGGCCTGACTCGCGTAGTTACCGTAAAGACGCATTGATCTGAGTACCGAAGACCGATTGTCAAACTATGTTTCCTCCCCGTCGAGATTAATATCGAAGAATCAAAGAATTCTGCCACGGCGGGCGGAACCACCCCCTAACGGCGATCACAGATATTCAACGATCAACTTAAATATATGCTATGTATTATATTGTACCGATTTTTCTTCATTGTAAATAGTTGTATAACCATTAGCATAAGTACCATGTCTATACCGTAAGCTTTTCGAATGCAATTATACATTCGAGGCGGGCGGTATGTTTAGGAATAAGCGTTCAATTTAATCTTTAATTTTCCACCCGATCTCGCGCGTGCTCCGCTTGCGCCCGCGTGTCGTACGCTCAGCGTTCCGCGTGACAAGCAAGGCCGAGCCGGCCCGATCCGTCGGCGTAAACAACGCTCGGGTCGGTAGAAGACGATCGCCTGAGTCGACCTTCCAACGTGTATAGAGACGGTTCGAATTTTGGCAATTGTAACATGCATCTTGAGAATAACGCGCCTACGCCTTTTCGTGATCTCGGTTCCCTGCATTACACGCGAGGACCGTACCGGCTGTGCGGCGTGCATCTGAGTGCATCTCCACGTGCGCCTCGAACTCAGAGCGAATTCCGAGCTCTGTCGCCCGCGAACGAGTCTACGTCGCGGTGCTTCGTCTCATTACCGTCTTTCGTGTACCGTTGTCGTCTCCGTAATACAAAGACCAGAGTGCGTGCATTTAACCGCATCGTTCTAAATGCAATTTGTGATACCGCTCGCCTCTACCGCCAACATTGACATTAAACTATATATTTTATCTCAATAATTTGGAGCCGTTATTTCAAAGTCCTTCCGCCTTGGTGTGCGAACCTTCGTCAAGGTTGTATCAGCCACCATCAACAACAAACACAGTTTTTAAATTACTTAAATAAAAAAATATTTATTTAATTCAAGAACACCAATGTAGTAATACTGGGATACTAAAAGCAAACAAATATTTACTTTCAATAACGAAATATATATTTCGTTTTTAATAAATATTTCTTTGACTCAAGCAATTCATCTACGAAAATATCTGTACATAATTAAATATTTAAGGCATATATATTTACTTGATGAAAATAAATATTATTTTGAATAAATAAAATGAAAACTGGTTTTTGAAAAATTTAACTACAAAATCATTTACTTGATCTGAGAGAATGTTAACTTGAATCAAAGCGTTGGTGTTTGAAAAGGAAGAATATATTTCTTTGTAGTTGGTAAATAATTATGTACTTGAATCAAAGATACCATTACTTTGGAATTAGAAAATATTCACTTTTATCCAGTAAATAAATTACTTAGTATCGATAAATATGTTTAACAAATATTTACTTAAATGACAGAAATCATTGACTTGGTATCAGAAAATATTTACTTCAAACCAAAAAATACATTACTTAATATCGATAAATATGTTTAACAAATATTTACTTAAATAACAGAAATCATTAGCTTGGTATCAGAAAATATTTACTTCAAACCAAAAAATACATTACTTTAATATCGATAAATATGTTTAACAAATATTTACTTAAATGACAGAAATCATTAGCTTGGTATCAGAAAATATTTACTTCAAACCAGAAAATACATTACTTTAATATCGATAAATATGTTTAACAAATATTTACTTAAATGACAAAAATCATTAGCTTGGTATCAGAAAATATTTACTTCAAACCAGAAAATACATTACTTTAATATCGATAAATATGTTTAACAAATATTTACTTAAATGACAGAAATCATTAGCTTGGTATCAGAAAATATTTACTTCAAACCAGAAAATACACTACTTAATATCAATAAATATGTTTAACAAATATTTACTTAAATGACAGAAATCATTAGCTTGTGATCAGTAAACAAATATTTAATGATCACAGAAACCATTCGTTCGAAATTAAAAAATATTTACTTAATCTAAGATAATTTTTGCTTAAATCAAAGTGTTAGCATTTTAAAATTATCAATATACTATCACCGGAAGCAATTCAATGCACGTGCATTTGATATTTTTAATCAAAAACGTTGTGCTCGAGAGAAAGAAAACGTGCACGCCCGTTTACAATGTGTTTCGAGACGGTGGTTTTATATTCTTTATCACTATCTCTCTACTTTTTCAGTAGTGTAGGCGAAAGATCTCAAAGGCACGACGCGAGCCGAACAGTCGAGAATGGATGGCGTGCGCGTCGGTCTCTCGATCCTCCGATTGGCCGATGTTCGAAAGTAGCGCCACGGAGATGGCGCGGAAGAGTGTATGTGTGCGTGAGATGATGCAAGCGGCAGTGAGCGGCAGTCAGTTGTTACAAGCCTCAGAGATATACGTGTGGGTTTGTACGTGTGAGTGAAGGACGGCTCGCGAGTGTGGTCGCATACGTTGATTAGCATACGCGCTCGTGTAAAGGAAACAGTTGTGAACTAATTGTATTGTCTGCCTTCGGCATCTGACTCTAAAACCACGGATCTCCATCGCCAAGGCTCGTAGCGGTAAAAGCCAGTCTTTCAGCAGGTCTTACACTATATTGGGTCTCACACGGTTGCGCCTCGTAAATGCGCAGCGTCAGAAAGACCGCGAGCCAGCAGATCCGGAGCCCGCATTTTCTCGCATAACGCCTGCAGATTCCATTTTTGTTCGACATCATATTGTTGTGTATTGTGTGTTGGAGGAAGAAATTTTTTCATCATGGCTGATGAGACTACGAAGACTTTATTACACGATCTACAACTTGCTCACTTGGTGGAAACTTTTGAAAGTAAGTGTTGTTTTGTATTATATTTAGATCAGAGGTCGGCAAAAAATTTTTTTGATGACTGAAGCTAGCGGTCGAATAGTCAAAATAGAATGTAAGTAAAAGAATTCCTATATGCTCGAAATAAAAATGCCTGTACAAGTATTATTGTAGAATTTTTACCGATGTACAATGTTTTTTCATTTAGTTTTTATTGGATTAAATAATTGTTACGACGAATCGGCCGCTAACTTGAAAGTTATTGTAATTTATTGAAAAATATGTATCATTGTGAATGTTTAGTTATTCTGAAAATAAATAAATTAATAATTTTTATTTATTTACAGAACTAATCTCTGCATCGCAATGAAATTTTATATAAATCACCTTGAATATTTGAAGTACTTAAATAAAAAAATTTAGATTTTTTTCATTATTTCTTAATTATATTTTTATTAAAATACATGTCTACTTCTTATTGAAATAATTTTTATCCAAGTAGAAAATTGCCACTAAAACTATTATAACAAAAGTTTAAAAACGGTCAAACTTAAGATTTATTTAAATAAAGTAACTTTTTCTGCATACTATCCAAATTTAAAAATAATATTTATAACTGCATTTCTCTCAGAAAATAAAATCAGCATGGATGTATTAGAAATAATGTCTGAAGCATTGATAGGTGATCTTATACCTATTATTGGTGACAGAGCCAAATTCCTTAACTATTGGCGTAAACATTTTGGCAAAGATGAATGTGATGAAAGTAATGATTATCATGCAAATAATAAAAAAGTAAGCTACAGTTTTAAAGAATGATTTTTAAACCTAGATTACGGGGTAAAGTGAATAATTTGTAATTTTTGCACATAATTTTTTTTAAATCCTTCTTATGTGATAATACAATTATCAATTATTTAAAAGTATTGTAAAGGTATACTAAATACATAAGAAATAGCTAAAAGTTATGTTCTTTTAAAAGCTATGCAGTAAACGAAAATTTTTTATTTGAAATTTGTATAATAACGCAATACATTTGAACTACATTAACTACATACTATTTTCCCTTTAACCCGTTCTTCCCTATGTGTAAAAATCATTGGCATTAAAATACTAAATTTCTTTTGAAAAATTTGTATGTATAGAAAAGAGATGATGATTCTATGGCCAATAGTTCAATGAAATCAGCTAAAAGACTAAAAAATAAAGAAAATTCGTCAAGTTCTGTCAATGTTTCATATAATAATATTTATGCTAAACAATCATTGAAACCTCTGAAAGACCTGCTCATGGAATCTATGATAGGAAAAGAAATTTTAGCCTCGTTTGAACAGAACAACTGTGTGCATGATAAACATAGGAATAAGCTGTGTCACATAATCATAACAAATTTAGAAAATCGATCAATAAGGTAAAATGTTTGAAAAAATATGTACTAAATTAAGGTGAAGCTCTACTGATTTTTGGCCAAAAATAAATTTCTTTTATCGCATTTTTTAAATATTTATAAATGAAGGCACATTTTAAGACCCATAGAATTTCTTAAAATTGATGAGGTTACAGTCATTCAAACAAAAGTTTTTGGACAATTTTACAGCTTTTTAACTCAATTTTTTTTATTTCTCGAGAACAAAATAATAACTTGAGAATTATAAATCTAGCAAACTTTTTATTTATATGAAAAAATAAAAAAATTCTTGATACTGACACTCAATAGGTTTAAAGCATTGGTCATATTCAGCTCTTTTTTACAACAAAAAAAGGAACTTATATTATAACTTGAAAATTATTAGACAAATTGTACCACAATTAAACAATTTTAAATTGTTTAATAGAGCTTCACTTCAAGGCAAATTTTTTGATAGGTCACACATATGTATTTTTATTTTCACTTTTGTTTGTAGCTTAAATAATGCGCTAACAGACACGATCGTTACAATGATTATTAATACCTTCCCATCAAAAGCAGCAAATACGTACTACATACCACCAATTGTAAAGAAAGATTCTTCCAGTAATAAATCCATACCTGCTCGTGGAAAATTGATGAGTATGTGGCGGAACCGTCAATGCCAATATAAAAAATTGCAAGTGAAAGTAACCAATGAGGCGAAAGCTGCAAATGATCAAAGCACTGAGCCCGGTAAGGTAATTTTTTGTGTAAACAAATATAGGAATAACCTGGGTTAAAGAGTCCTTTGAGTCAAAATAAAACTGTTTTTTATTTTCAACAAATATTTTTAAGAAGCAAAAAGGTGCATTATATCCTCGTAGAAATTGGTTTATACCATTCTGTTTTATATTATTTTTAATTTTATTCTAATCAATAATTTTTTTCAAAAAGTTTTAACTAGAGAAAGGAAGAGAGAAAAAGAGAGAGAGAGAAAATATTAAATAAAAAACTTAATGAGTACTTTCTTAAAAATAAGAAAAAAATTTCAGTTTATATTCACTAAAAATTATAAGCTGTAAAAATTATTTTGTTTAACAGTCAGCTTGTTTTGGCCTTGTATATTGAAAACTTCCATTATCATTTTTTTTAAATAATAAAATTTTTATACATATTACATCGTACAGAGACCATACAAGATGATATGAAAGATGCCCTGGACTGGTTAGAAAAGAATCAAGCTCCTTGGGATCTAGTTTTAGAGCATTGGAAAAATACTTCTGCTTAACGAACCAAAGCATTAAAACAATCAACAGACAAAAATTTGGTGGATATATTTGAAACATGGAAGCTGTATAAGCACCCTAGTGGACATGAATTAATTGATGCTGATTTTCAATGCTTAAACATCTAAAGTGAATTTGGATAAAGATATTTGGTTAAAATTTGTAAATACTTTGCAGCAGCATACCTCTATTAGCTCCAAAGATGAAACAGCAAAAGTTCTTATAGAAACAATGAAATCTAAAGATGTTTCAGATGGTAAATACATAAAATTTATTTATAAAAATATATCGAACTACCTAATTTTTAATTAGTTTTTAAGTTATTGATTTATATTATAGATTCCATGATAGCCATGAGTCTTAGTTTACTTCCTCACTTGTTTCCACCAAGACAAATGAAAAGGATAAAAAACAAGAGCTTCAAGCCATCTGTCGGACTCGCAAAAGATAGTTTCTTAAAATTTGCTAATGTTAGTATGCATCTATTTATAACAAATTTTTTAAATGTAATTTGAACTTTTTAGTTTAATAATATTGAGGATTGAAATTTAGAAATATTTCTAAGTAGATAGATGTATATTTATTTTCAGCTTAAAGCCAAGAAAAGGAACTTGGTTTACAAAAATACCTTAAACACTCATCCATCCATACCTTATAAAACTATAATCCTCAGCTATTTACAAACTTCTTTCGCTTAAGTTCTAACCTGTTTCAGCTTCTTCTCTTTCTCTCTCCAAAGCCTTTTTAATATCCTCCCTTTCTCTATGCCTAATTGATCGTTACAAAGCGTATCCAGCCTTTCCTTATAACTCCTACCTAAGTTTACAAACCAGTCGCCGGTTACCGTACATTCTCCTACATAATGCTCCAAATTATCCTCACCCATCTTACAGAATATACAACTTCTTACATCCTCGTCCTCCCAATACTTATTTTTTTCCTCCATATTACCGCATCTCAATCTCATCAATGCTCTTATATCATCCCCCGCCATTGGCTTGTACATATTTACATTTAACAAATACCTGGGTTTAACACACTCCATATCTAACTCTTTATATCTTATATTGTACCGCGAATTTCTAACCTTACAGTCAATAATTTGTTCTTGTATATCACGTTCTCTTTCTCTTATTACCCTGTCCATTTCAATGCCCTCCCCTCTGAAATTCTTATAGCTTCGAGACCCCACCCCAGACTATTAAAATAACTCTCCCTTTCTCTACTGAAAAGGTCTTTCTTTCCTTTCTGCAAACCATACTCCACTTTACCTTTTTCTTCCCAACATGCAATCACTAGCTTATTCTTACAACATTCTCTGCACCTCTTTTCATACTTCATGGCTCTTAATCCCCACTCCACTTTCAATTTCTTTAAACCCAACTCTCTCAAGATTATATACCGCGGCGTACAAAATTCTATTCTAAAAATCCATCTGATGTAGTCCAACAAAATCTTTTCTAATTCACTTTTTTCGATCCACCCCCATACTTCCACCCCATATTCCATAACACTTTTAACCAGATAGTTAAACAATGTCCATCTCCTCTTAAAATCATCTTTACATATCCTTTCGCCGAGACCCCATACCTTATTAGCTGCTAATCTACCTTTCCTACCCAATTCTTTAATATGATCCGTGTAATTTCCTTTCCTGTTAAATGTGAACCCCAAATACTTAAAATTCTTCACTTCCTCTATTCTTTCCTTACCCCACTTCCAACTACATCTACCTAACTTACCACCACCGTTAAAAATCATAACTTTTGTTTTTTCTGTACTTAAATCTAACTTCCTGTCCTTTAAAAATCTTTTCAATGTATCCATCATATCTTCCAGTGCCTCTTTATTCTTAGCCAGTATAACCATATCGTCGGCATAAGCTAACGACCATACCCTATACTTGCCCAGTACAATCCCCCCTACATTACGCTTTTCTAACGTTTTGTCTAAATCCGCAATATAAAGACTGAACAGGACTGGACTCAGAACACAACCCTGCCTCACACCTTTCTTCGTGATGAAGTTCCTCGTGTACCCTCTGCATGTCCTAACTGATGTCTCCGTTTCTTCATAAATCCTTTTAATCCTGTTGATCAAGCTGCAACCGACACCCTTTTGTTCAAGTACCGTCCATAATTTTTCTCTCTCTACGTTGTCAAAAGCCGCCCTCAGGTCAATAAACAAAGCAAAAACTTTGTCATCTCCACTTTCCTTTCCTTTTTCCCTCTGTACGATATGGTTCAGGATAAAGATGTTGTCCATAGTAGATCTTCCTTTTCTGAAGCCTGCCTGACTTTCCGGTAACATTCCTTTAGAGTCTACAGTTTCCTCCAGTCTATTCCTCAGAATTTCGGCATAAACCTTATATGCTGAGCAGAGCAGCGAAATTCCTCTGTAATTTTCTGACTTCTCTTTATCACCTCTCTTATACAGCGGTACCACTATGCTCATTTTCCACTCCGATGGAATAGTTCCTTCTTTCCATATCTGATTTATTAAGTCTACCAGACAACCCCTCACCGCTGAACCACAAAACCTCCAAGCCTCCATCGGAATTCCATCTATTCCTGCTGCCTTGCCTAATTTCATCCTCTTTACCGCATCCGCTATCTCTCCTTCCTCTAACTCCTTCTCCTCATCTTGTACATTCTCTTCGCGTTTCTCGTTCCGAATTTCCTCAACAGTTGTACCGTCCTCTTCTTCACTTATCTTTCTTTCCAATTCGATCTCCTTCATTGTTATCTCCTTCTCCATGCCACCCAATAACTTTATAAAATGCTCTCTCCATACTTCTCCTTGAATATTGTTCTCCATCCAATCCTTCTTCTTCCTTCGCCTGTTTATAAACCTCCAAATCTCTTTTTCATTCCTCAGATTTCTCAGCACCTCTTCTTCTTCAGCTCTTTTGTCTTTCCTTCTCCTCTCCAACTCCTTTAATTCTCTCTTTCCTTCTATAAAGTCTTCCCTTTTTCCTTTCCCTTTCTTCCATTTCCTATACTTCCTTTTAACCTCCTTTTTTTTCTTCGTGCAGCTTCTGTTCCACCAATCCTTATGACCTATTTCTTTCCTCATCGACATTTTAACCTCCTTATAGATTAATGCTCTATGTATGAGCTCTTTTATTCTTCTCCATTTCTCCTCTACCGACCATGACTTTTGCCACTCCACACCACCTAGATCCATCGTTCTCTCGTTATATAGTTTCCTCGCATCCATGTCCCAATTTATTATTTTCCTCACGATGCTTTGTTCCTCGTCCTCTTCATCTCTTTTTTCTGCATCTTGTTTTCCGGTCCTCTCCATCTCCATTTCCAAGGGTAAGTGATCCGAGTCTTGTCATCTACCTTAAATTCTAAAACTTTGTCATGTACATATTTGTTTACAATAATATAATCAATTACCGAACTTCCTCTCGCACCTACATAAGTAAATTCGCCTTCCCAGTCACCCATTGTTCTTCCGTTTAATATATACCAGCCTCTTTCGTCCATCATATCCGTAAACTGCCGACCTCCATTACATATTACTTTATCCTTACTTTTCCTTTTCACGTCATAGTCAGCCAGTCTGTCCCCTCCAAACTCCCCTATTCTTATATTAAAATCACCTCCTATAATTATTCCTTCCCGCTCATGTCCTTCCGTAATTTTCTTAAAAGTTGTCTCTAAATTGTTCACCAAACCTTTATTATAGATTGTGAAGATATTTAGCATTATACCTTTACCTGAAAGCCATGTGTGAACCACGCCCTCTGTTAACATTGCAGTCTTTACCACATCACAACTCCTAACCCAGCTTTTCCTTACACCTATCAAAAATCCGCCAATCGCCCTACCTTTTTTCTTTTCCCTCTCCGCATTTATGTTCACCCACTCGTGGGAACCTGGTAATTTGCCCTTAATCCTACCTCATCCTTTCTCCTCTAGCCACGTCTCACATAATCCTACAAAATCATAACTTATTATATAATTCCAAAAATCCTTGTTCTGTCTCTCTAAACCCGCTACATTCCAAAATAAAACCCTTCTTCTTCTGTTATTCTCTTCCTCGAGTCTTCCATCGTCCTTCTTACCCTCATCCTCTTCAACCGTTTTCCTCGACCCATCCTTTAATTGGCTGCCCTTCAGAAATTTTTCTTTTCTATAAGTGTATTCTCCTCCTCACTCCACACATACTTTTTTCCTTGTATTTCTAATTTCTTGTATCCTATCTTTACCCGTTTTCCATCCATCTTTTCTTTCCACGCGCGATCTCTTATCGTTCTTTGCACCTCTCTTTCCTCGTACGACAAATCATGATCAATGAAAATTTTCCTACTTCCTAACTTTCTCTTTGACTTCATTACAATTTCCTTCGATTCCCAGCAGTCCATTTCCACCACAATTACCTCCTTTCCTTCCTTACCCGTTATCTGCATTTTCTTCACCTTCTCCTTGACTCCAAACTCCGTCTCCAAAAATGACTCTGCTGTTTCCTTCGTACACCTACTGTCCTCCTTTTGCAACCCCTTAATTACAAATTTATTCTTTCTTTCCTTCCTATCTCTTACGCTTTTTTCACTCTTCTTTACTAACTCTGTCACCTTTCCTACAATCTCTTCAATTTTGACACCCTTCTCATCTACAGCTATATCTTCCTTCGGTTGTTCCATCCTCCGCAGACGAGCCTCTAATTTATCCATTCTGTCTTCCAGCCTTTTTTCTCTAATGGCCCAACTATCCTCTAACTTGCTCATTCTCTCTTTCATCCCTTTCATTTCCGTCTTCACATCCTTCAGCTCAGCATTTATCTCTCTCAAGATTGCCATCAACGAGCCGTCTGCCTCATTCTTCTTCAACTCTCCGTCCTTTTCTCTCTCCTCTCCATCGGGTCCGTCTCCTACTTTTAGTTTATCTAAACAAGGGGGTGTTCTTACCAACTTGTTATCTCTCTTAAAAATATTATTTGTACGCTGTTCTTGTTCCTCTCTTTTCCTCTTAGCTTTCTCTAATTCACATGCCATACCATTTTCACTTCTCACAAAATCTAGTATGCTTGTCGAACTCGCTCTTTCCCTCATTCTTAGTTCTTCCTTTGAAAGCCTTCCTCTTCTTCTTCTCTCTTCTTTTGGTGTAGCAAACGTCTCTTTAACCGTCTTTTCCTTTCCTGATTTATCTAAAATCATATCTGTACTCACATTCATATCCTCTAACATCTCGCTCTCACCTATCCCCCCCTCCATTTCATTTGCCATGTGCTCACACTCGCCTTCCAAACTTACAACCTTCCGTTATCTCTGTCTCTATGCCTGACCTATCGCGTCAATGGAATCGCTCAGCGGGCACAACCGCTACACTGCGTTGATTGGTTGGATCTAAAGTAAGAACCAATCGCGTTCGACTGACACCGAGCGGCTTGCTTCGCCGAACGTGCACAGTGACGCCACCTACACTGACCACAAAAGCGCAAATTTCGCTCCCTTTTGGGACGCAAACGCGACTTCCCCACTTTTCCGCTCCCTAACCTCTCGCACTCTCCTTTACCTTTAACGCTCTTTTCCTATACAATTTGTGAAATTCCTATTACCTTTATTATTCTATCCTGCTTTTATATTATTCTTCCTACCTATTTATCTCTTTGACTCCCGCTACGCTTCTTATTATCGCCAAAACTCTCACTCAATCTCGCCACTCCACACCCACACGTGCACATCACACTCGCTCCTCTAACCAAGTCCGAAATATTTCTAAGTATAAATTTATTTAAATTATGTATGCAACTAAGTGAATTATTAAACATTCATTTCAATGCATATTTTTCAATAAAATTATCTTTTTTATGTATATACAAATTTACACGTATTTATAAATTTTTTACAGATTCCTGGAGACATGGTGAGACTCAGGCAAGAAACAAAATCGAGGGCTGCAGATCTTAAACTTCCAATCCAGCCTTTCTTGATCATTGTAGGATCTATTGAAGATGTACAAGACGTTTATGTCTGTATTGACAACGAGTTGTACAAAGTTCAAGGAGTTCTACAAGGCTTAGATATCTGTTTTAAGACTTTTCATGTGTTCAACCTCGAGTATCCTGTGGCCAGTGAGCATTTATGGATATTAATTCAAAAAGGAATCTACAATATCAATTTACCCTACGATGCGCATATTACATCCATTGAACATGTGCTAAAGCAGCTGACTGAGAGGAATACTGCAGAGGAGCAAGCGTCAGATCGAAACAAGTAAAAGTAACATACATTTCAATCTCAAAACAAGAGCGAATATAAAGAAAATCTTGTCTTGTTTTTCCTGCGTATTGTAACTAGTGTTTTCAGTTTTTTGTTAACTAGGACACATTTTTTATTCTTATCATTATTTCTTGTTCGTCACATTCGACACATGTATAAGTTATTTAACAAATTTTGAAAAAAGATAATATCTTACATTTTTAATTAGCGTTAATATAAAAAAAGATAATATTTTCTTGTTTTTTGTTCGAATATTTAGTCTCATGTTTAGATTGATTACTTATTAAAACTGCGTTTTTGGATTCTCATTTGCCAAATTTTATTTTATTTCTGTCATAATTGTTTTGTGTTCATCAAATTTGACACATTTATGAGTCATTACCGATTATTATTTAAAAATAATCTAATGCACTAGATTATAAGTTTGCGTTAATTAAAAAAAGATACTATATAATTTTTTCTACATCAGCCATTTAATTTTATTATACATCGATAATTCATGTAACTACTGGTATTGAAAAATAAGTTAGTACGTTACATTTTAAGTTTGCGTTAATATAAAAAAAATGTTCTCATGCTTTTCCTGCGCCCATTCATTCTTATCATTAGAGTCTTTGATGAGCCACGTAAAATTAAAACATAAAGCACTAATGAATTATGAGGTGCAATGCAATTTTGCAGATTGCTTTTACAAATACACTTGTATTCATTCATTAGTAAGACATATAAAAAATCAACATTGTGTGCAAAAATTATCCGAAGAATCATTACCTTGTGAAATAGTTGAAGTATCAAGTAACTTAAATAATGATATTGTAGATTTAACTAAAGAAACAAATGCAGTACTACGACATTTAAATATTCCGACTGAATCATTGGAAGACAAAGATGTACCGGAAGCTTTATGCAATAACGAAGAACTCACTATTGATACTTTTAAAAGTAAAGTTTTCAATTTTGTTCTTTGCTTGGTTACGCAGCTGTATGCCTATGGAAGTTTAAATAGAAAAGTAATTTATAAAATTATCATTGATATATGTACAACGTACATTAATAATTGTTTAGATTTTTTAAAATGTAAATTTCAAAATAATATTAAATTACATAATATGCTAGACGTGATGAAAAATGGTTTTAACACATTTAGAACAGAACATTTGACGTTAAAATTTTTGAGTGAAATAAATTATTATTTTCCGCCGAAAAAAATTGTTGTTAAATCATTTTTAAAATATGGCAAATTAAAAAGTAGAAGACGTTTCGTAATCCGTAAAAGTACATTGACTATAATACCTATAAAATTAATGTTAAAAAATTTTTTACAAATGCCAATGGTTTTTTCTGTAATAATGAAGCAAATAGAAATATGTAATAAAAGTGTGCTCATTAATGAAAGGTGATTTTTGGAACACGAACGTAGCTAATCAAGCTAAAAAAATTATTTTTCCTATAGTTTTGTATTTTGATGATATCGAAATAAATAATCCTTTAGGGACGCATAGAACCATCAACAAAATTGGAGCAGTGTACTGCTCTATTCCAATTTTGCCCACGGAATATGTTAGTAAATTGGAAAATATTTTTTATGGCAGTTACATAACTCTCAGGATCTCACAACACTGTAGGGAATAAACAAATTTTTAATTTCATCATAGAGGAGATCATTGATCTTCAAAATAATGGAATTATTATTAACATTGATGGAGAGGAAAAGAACTTTTTTTTGTTTTAACTTACATAGTGGTGACAACTTAGGACTAAATACAATTCTTGGTTTCTCAAAAAGTTTTAATTCCTCATATTGTTGTCGAGTTTGTACAGTTCCTAAAGATGCATTACAAAAACAAAAAAAAGAAAAACCAGACATGTTAAGAACAAAAGCAAACTACTCTGCACATTGTAGTGAAAAAACTTTTGGAGTTAGAGAAAATTGCGTATTTCATGTAATATCAAATTATCACGTAACTCAAAATTTTTCAGTGAACCCAATGCACGATTTATTTGAAGAGATATGTAGATACGATTTGGCTAAAATTTTGAATAATTTTATTAATACAGAGAACTTTTTTACTTTAGATGTTTTAAACGAAAGAATTAAGTGTTTTAATCACGTTTCCGACTCTAATGTTCCACCACCTTTACAATCAGAATCAATTAAAAAAGAACTAATTATATTATCAGCATCTGAGATGCATTATCTAGTAAAAAATCTCTGTCTGTTCGTTGGTGATTTAATTGAAAGTAATAATAAATATTGGCAATTATATTTAATAATGCGTAAAATTGTGTGTATAGCAATAGCAGAAGCTATTAACGAAGAAATTATTAAAAACTTTGAAAAATTAGTTTTCCAATACTTAACATCTCATAAACAATTATTTAAATGTAACTTCAAATTTAAACATCATATTCTGCTGCACTATCCCCGAATTATGCGTGCATTCGGTCCACTCAAAAATATGTCCAGTATGCGCTTCGAAGCCAAGCACAAGCAAATAAAAGAACCTAGTAAAATTACCACTAGTCGTAAAAACCCTTCGTCCCTCATAGCACATGGACGTCCATTAAACGTCCAAAGGACGTCCGATTGGTCCGACACGGATATCCGAGGGATGTCCGTATTCGTCCGTTGGCTAACCGTGGGACGTACATATTATGTCCCAATGTCCGGCCTATTTACGTTCATAGGACGTCCTCTAGACATCCGGTGGATAAATACCGATATCCCATGGATATCCGTGTCAGATCAATCGGATGTTTTCTGGATGTCCAGTGGACGTCGGGTGGACAAAAATACAGTACATCCAGTAGATGTCCAACTCGAATGTTTCATGGATATTTGGTAAACAAAAGTACAGTACTTAAATATCTATGAACAAAATCAATTCGTCTGAAGAAGGTATAAAATGGATGTCCGTCTTAGGGCCCGAGCAGAATGACTGACTATAATTTTAAGATAATGTTTTATGCTTTAAGT
This sequence comes from Harpagoxenus sublaevis, assembly GCA_030770355.1. Classification (NCBI taxonomy): domain Eukaryota; kingdom Metazoa; phylum Arthropoda; class Insecta; order Hymenoptera; family Formicidae; genus Harpagoxenus; species Harpagoxenus sublaevis. Next base: position 20,646 of record JASTWR010000688.1, read on the forward strand.
CTTTGTCTTTAGTAACGCACAATACTGTATTGCGTCTCAATTACAGTCTTACAAACGTTTAAACTTCGTACACACATTTAAGCCTTGAGACACAAGACAGTATTATATATGTATTACTAAAGACAAAGACTTGAAGCATGAAACATTATCTTAAAATTATATTACATTATCTTAAATTATATTACAATAAGTCAGCCATTTTGCTTAGGCCTTTAGGATTAGGGCATATGGTATCAGAATATGTAAAACAATTGAACTTTTAACATTTTATTTAAAAATTTTCTGTAAAAAATTCCATCTTTCAGCGGACTCTTAAACTGCAGGTGTAAACAGATTATATAAATTAAATATTGTTTTTGAACTTGCTTGTATTATTATCAGTATATGTATAATATTGTACATTACGTAATATATAATATGCTACGTATAATGTGTAATACACTTTTGTACCGCAAAACTAATAATACGCAAATATAAGGATACACACTAAATTATATTTTTAAATATATAATAAAAAAAATTTTAAGCTGCCGCAATTAACCATATCAATATAAATAAACTAAAAAATAAAGTATGTCAGCAAATCAGAAAGTAACATATATGTATGTTATATCGATGCTCTTTGATTTGCTGAGAACCGATCCAAGATCTTTAATAACACTACTAAAATAAAAGAAATGGAATTTAACCCGAGTTATAATCAATACTCCAAATAATTTCATTAATCGCAAAGCGCAAATAATTTTTATTACTGTTTAAAGCTCTTGGGCTCTTTCTGACATTTTGTGAGATCATGACGTCAGAGGCGAGAAATGACACGCTGGGTATTCTTGTGTGCCATTTCCAAATAAAAAGATATTTGCATAAAATAACCTTTAGATCACTTCAGCACACTTCGAAAACTACCCCTATCCTTTCACAGTTAATAAACAGCCGTAAAATATAAATGTAATACGAAGTTTATTTATACGCCCGCGCATATATATAAGTGCATTCTTATTACATTTATATTACGGCTGTTTATTAACTGCTTAGGGATAGTTTTCAAAATATTTTGTGCATAAGTAATCTAAAGTGTTATTTTATGCAAATATCTTTATATTTGGAAATGGCACGCAAGAATTCTTAGCGTGTCATTTGTCGTCTTTGATGTCACGATCTCACAAGATGCCAAAAAGATCACAGGAGCTTTAATTGTACAAAGTTATTCAAACAAAATTGGTTTGACGTGAGATAACAAAAGAACTGACCATTAAAATTATATTGATCAAATAAAACTTATCGAGTACTAACAAAATTATTAAGTATATCTATTTTTGGTATGTGTGTGTGTGTGTATTGCTTACGATAGGACTAGCCTTGATCCTCGATATTTGCACGAAGTCCAGCTGCTGCTAATTCTTTGCCACATTTCTCAGGCGCGCGACGCAACCACTCTTTAATAAAAGTGCAAATAAATACATTTGTAGCATCGGGATAATGTTTTTGAACTACATCTGAAAAATAAAATAACAAGTTTTAGATCTTATCGCCGATTTCAGTATAATACAATTTTAAAATGCGCAAAGTAGCTTGTCGAGTTTTTGTTTCAATCCTTCAGGAATAAATATAGGTATCTTACTCCCAAAATATTATTCAATAAAGAGATATAATCACACTAAAGTTTTCTTTCGTCTCAGATAAAAAATACACTAAATTTATTGCCAGTTAATTAACATTTATAAACTAATTAATCTGTTTTAATAATAGGAAGTATATTATAGGGTTTAGAATTTTACCTATTACAATTGTGCAAAAACGCAGTTCAGAAAACTTTTTTTTGTTTCTTCTTCCAAGCCAACTGAATGTTTGCGCTAATTCAAAGGCAAAGCATTTTTTTAAGATGTTTTGTACAGTATGTTTTACACTTTGGCCGCCCAGTTTTTGTAATTGTTTTACCTGTGCAAAATTGTAATGTCATCAAGTTATCACTAACAATAAGTATTTTACACATTATTTGTCTAAACCATCATCAAAAACATAAATTAACAAATATAAACATAATTTAACAAATTATCTTACCAACTTTGCGTGATTTTGCTCATCCAGTAACAATCTCTCTAATGTTTGCAACTCTCCTTCGTTTTTTATAGGAAACATAGAAGTGAACGGATTCTCTCCCTCTTCATTTTGTTCGTTTGCTTCATTCCTTTTACAGATTATACATACATCTCGTTCATCATTTTGATTCGCAATAATAATGTTTACTTTATATTTTATATCCGTCAAAGCTTTTATAATAAACTTTTTGAATGAAGCATCGTCTGCAACCATACAAAATTATTAATTACTGAATACTGATTACAGATATATATATATATATATATATATATATATATATATATATATATATATGTATATATATATACACACGTACGGGCGTATCATAAAAATTATGACCTACATTCCATTTGCCTATGATGCTTACCGTATTGTGCAGTGGATGGTGGAAGTTTACGTGCAGTTTCCTTTAATTTATTTGTCTTAGCACATTGTGCAAAATTACTAAGCTCGTTTTCAGAATTTGGCTCGTTTTCAGTTGGCGATCTAATATTCCGAGAAAGATTGGAATGAGGTGAACGGTCCTGTTCTTCGGATTGCGATAAATAGTGTGATTGCCGGGATGATGTTTCAGCTGTAAAATTAACGACAATTAATGACAATCTAAACAAATGTTATTGCGCCGTATGTAACTGAAATCGGTTGAGTGTAAAAGATTTTTAACATTCTTTTTTATTGTCTGCGATTGTGAAATACTTGAAAAAATAACAAACGTAGTAAAAATCTCAATGAATATTTTGATGTTTACAGCCAATTATGATTAAAAAGAAAGTAAAAACAATTCAATATTTCAATTATCCACAGCGATTTTCAAACGGTCTACTTTTTAAACGGTAAACTTGATATTATTTGCAAGTATGTAAAAAATGTAAGTTACCATTGCAAGTATTATTGGTAATTTTTTTATTTGTTCTTGGCGAATGTATTGGTGATGTAATATTCCCAGAAAGATTGGAATGAGATGAACGGTCCTGTTCTTCGGATTGTGATTGCGATGAATAGTGTGATAGTCGAGATGATGCTTTAGCTGTAAAATTAATGACAATTTTAAAATGTAATGCTAGAAATTGCGTGTGCCAAATCTATTCTAATTGACCTGTGCTTCTACTTTTCATTAACAAAATAATCCAGAATCGATTTATTAGTAAAATTAATAACGTTAATAAATACAGTTAATGAATACAGTTAATGAATACAATTTTCTTACAACTTGTATTGCAACTAATTGGTTGACGCGGGAATGATGGCAAATAATCAGAAAACGTATCTTCCTCCTCTGATTCACATCCATCACTACTAATGACAGGTTTAGCCGCTGTAATTCTTCTTCGCTTCTTTGCACGTACTTCGTCATTATCAGTATTTACGTCTGTGACCGTTTCTGCTTTTTTCAGTTTTTCTTTTGCACGTTCAAAGTCATCTAAAGATAGTATATAGTATAGAACGAGTAATAAATGCAACAATGCAATATTTATAGTATTGTGAAAAAGTTGTTTATTGTTATTCTAATGACCAATTAAGATATTACAAGCAAGAAACTCAATAATCTCAATTCCTTTTCTAGATTCTTGTACATTTAACACAAGGCATTGACAATTATAAAAAAACTACAAAAAATTTACTATATCGGGTTATTCAGTATTTTAGAAATGGAAAAATATATTTAAAACTAAGTATTTTCGGAAAAACTATTTCAGACAAAAATTATAGGGCAGTAAACGATGTATCAAGTGGTAATACAAATTTGACTTTAGGTAACAATGTCAAGACTACTTAAGATTTTTTTATATAGGGAAGTATATTTTCTTTTGCATGTTCTCGTACCTAGCATTAACATCATTTTACTGTTTCTAGATTTTTGAATAACCCGCTACAGGAAACCAAATCTTGCTACTTTTATCGACGAGGTCTAATGAAATAGAAAAGTAACTTTTATTAAATATTATGGATTGTATATATTTATATATTTACCAGACGATGTTATAACTTCACGTACTCTGACTTTTGTCCAATTAATGACGTCAACAACTTGCATTGATTTGACTGCCTTATCGTAAGTTTTGAAGTTAGTGTAATTTGGCCAGTATGCTTTTGTTCGATCTTCATCAACAAACTAATTTTTAGGAATAATTTGAATTCCGTCGTCGAATTCAACGACGCAGTACTTTCGTGTGTCGTCCTCCATGGTGTTTGATGGTATATTGCTACGCACAATAAAGAATCTAATATTATATTTTAGAGCGATTAATTTTATTTATTTAACGACAGTTAGACGGTGTTACATTATAGCAAAGAAATTATTTTATTATAAAAATTTTTAATAGTAGAGAAGGTTAATCGTCAGTATGGAGTAACGGAAATACGACGTAATTTGTTTGTACATAAGGCAAACGTATTAACTTTTGACAAATATCAGATATTCGCCACCATCCCCTCTTAGACAACGTATCAACTTTATATATGCCAAGTAAAGACGATGAACATGGAATTTGAAAAAAATCATCCTTTTTTTCATATTCTTTCCCAACAATAATAAATTCATTTATTGCAGTATTGAAGGCAATGTTTTCAATGAATACGATATTTCCCTGTCGTAACTCACAACAACTATTTGCTTGATCATTAGATCGTAATACATATTCCTTAAATACAATTTCTTTATATTGCGGATCTACGCAGCCATCAACAAGAATGTCATTTGTGTGTAAATTACGTACTTTCGGTGTAATAATGCGTTGCTTTTCTTTTGTACAAGGTGCATGTAAAATATTATTTAATTCCGCATAGCGGTGGCTTAACTGTTGTAAAGGTTTATGTGATTTTCGTACAAGTTTTGTTAAATATTGCATAAAATTTTCGAATTTAAATGCACTGAAGGAGTCAAGTACACCAAAGTTTTTAACGTCATCAGGCATATGAATAAGATTATGCACGTTATGCGAAACTTTATGTTCGCCATATAGAATTCCAAAAGTGTGCACGAAATGGTTCAATAGCTGTTGTGCATAGTCTATGTATTGCTTAGATAAGTTTGGGCTACACATGATTCTGACAGCAACGCTAAGACTTACGAAATGGTAATAAAAACTCGAGCTAAGTACTGATTCGAGCACAACAGGGCCAGTATATAATAAAAATTGGCGAAACTCTGTACCCTTCCATTGAGCAAGATATTTTAGTGACCTTGGTTTTCTGACAAATTCTACGGATATACTCGGTCTAAGTTTAATCAAATGCTGAGATATTTGTTCAACTATAACGTGAGGAAGACGAACCTGTAATTCGCCAGTAACTAGGTCATTTAGCATTTTTCGCATTGCACCGAGACAGACTACATGTAGATAATCCAACACTACATTTGTTACTAAACCTAAATTAGGAATATCTGCTAAGATGCTACGTCCTAAATGATAACGATCATCCCTTTGATTTACAAAGTCTTCATCTGTTCGCCTTCTTGCATCGTTTTCCAGAAAACATACTCTATTTTTCCTAAAATTACCCTCTACACAGCACTTGGTACAACTAGAGTATCCTGAAAAAGTTTTTACATTTAGAATGAATGCCTTTGCTGGAGCATCACAAATTATTTGTTTGATGACAACTTTATATGTTTTCCCATTATGGACCAAACCATCTCGAATAATATCAATAGCTTCTGTGACAAAATCTTTTAAAAATGCGGCAGCATCGCTCGGTTTAGAATTACCGTGATATGCGCCTATTAAAAAAACGATACTATAATCAATCAGACAACCCAATATTGGCCACAGTGCACTGGTTGAAGACCTTGACAATGGTAACCCGTCGACATTAATGGACAAAGAAATAGTATTTTCAAAATTAACAAACATTGTAGAATTCTGTTCAATAAAGTCTATTAAACTGCAACCTAAACCGTAATGCCAGTAAAATCCTGGTGCCATTTCTTTAATTTCTGTACGTCTTGGAGTCCGTAATAATGTCCGCGGATCGGTTGGTAAATCCGAATTATGGGGGTCGGTTCTCAATACTTGCAGAAGCGCTGATAAATCGGAATGTGAAATATTCCTTTCTACAGCCCACTTAGCAAGACCGGCTTTTAATTCGACTTTCTGTATAAACTGCTGATAAATTACAGCTTTATTTTCTTGATATTGAGCATTAATTTGAAATGCATCATTGGAATTATTTTCTTCCAAACTATTATTGATACTTGAGCAAGGAGACACCTCTTCAATGTTCACTTCATTAACATATGCATCAAATATTTGTTCGTTTGAATATTCAAGTGGAGACGGTAAATTTAAAGTTATGTTGGAAGCTATCGGATTTTCTTCTTCATTGTCTATAGATCTTTGCTCATCTAAAAAGTGTTGGTGGCGAATCGAAGCTTCTTTATTTATCAACCTTCTTACGTGTCGAGTTGATACCGTGTTTATTGGTTTCCTTTTTGGCATGATTATTGTACCTATAATGCAATGTATATAGATTGTAGATAAACAAAAGGCTATAATAACTGTTGAGGTAAAAAGAAGATCAGATTGTAAAGTTATCTTATTAAAAGTCTTAGGAAACATTTATTTTCGTCCACATTTTTACAACTTTGACAGTCGAGAAAAAAGAATTAAAATTTATGAAAAAATTTAGGTTATTTTAATACTTATACTTTTTGATGATAGTTTATTTATGAAAATAATTCATTTCTGTTGTTACACAAATTTGTTAGCTAAAAATTGCTATTTTTCTCTTTTTACATATTAAGAAAAACTTAGAATTTGTTTAGAAAACAAAGTGATCTTTGCGAAACCGTGTATTGAAGGGTATTTTGATAGTTACTAACAATTTCGTGTGCAACATGCATGTTTCACAAATAGTAGTAAAAAATAGCATTCCAGTGTTTCATACACGTAGACCTATTTAAATAATTGTACTCTAAACTTTGAGACATACACTAAACTTTATGTATAAAAAACTTTACAATATATATTCACATTTCGTGAAATTTATTGCATATTGTACATATTTCTTACTTTGCCCAAGTGCATAGGTTGCAGTCTACTTAATTAACACTACAAATTCTTTGAAGCATTCTTCTTCTTTTTTTTAATAAAGAAAGAAGAAAAACGCTTTACAGCATTTGTAGCAGCAAATAAACTGCAACTGTAAAATCTAGTATCAATACACATTAAGCATTTATCAATTAAAACTTGTTTTTATATACTACACTATAAAGACCATGGAATACAAATAAGTGTTGCGATATATAATGCCAAATTTATAATGCATTACAGTACGTGAGACAACTACCGTACATGAGTTATCTGGGATTGACATATCCAGATATGAGGTACTAAAATACTTAATTGTCACTTGATGTGGCAATTGGATGTCAAATGGATATGTCAAATTGTATTCTTAACATTTTGCATAAATAATTTAAGTGTACGGATCATCAAAGTATATCGTCGTGTCTTTTTGAAGGTTATGTAGTGATCATCATATATAAATTATTTATGCGAAATGCTAAGAATACAATTTACACATGAAATTACAGATTATACTATACAAAATGACAATATACATATAAATAAAATTTACTTACCTGAAAAGAAGTCGTCGATCCAGCACAAGATATGAGTCCGCACGAGACACGATCGACACACGAGAATCACAAGCGCGGGAATGGACGGAAGCCGGAAGGCAAAATACGCGGGAAATAAAAAACTGCGCGGAGCGCCAATATAACGGAAACCGCCATTTCACATACATTCAGGAAGTATGACAGATTAGGCTGATATTTCATGTATCGTATTATTAAATGATTACAAGATATTAGATAGAAAATTTCTATTAGAAAGTATCGATTTTATCTATCCTGCAGTTAATTAACAGGCTTACAAAAAACTTATTGGCGTGCAACACATAAAATATTAGCAATATATAAGCTGTGTTCTTCTTGTCTCATTTTTAAAAAAAATTGCACTTAATGTAGAGACACTTTTCACAAAAATGTAAATATTTTTGATCGAATCGATAATTAATCGATTTGGGTTTAAGAACAAAAATTTAAAACAGCAGGATACATCAGCTAGTTCTCGCACGCGCCGAGAAATAGATTTATTGTAAAATATTCGATAAAATTTGTGTGTCAATCGCATATGTCACAGATAGATTTGTTAACGTAAAACGGATGTAATTTGGATCCATTAAATATCCTGCAGCGGGCGTCCGACGGACGTCCCAAATAGGACGTACAGTGTATGTCCATAATTTGTCCACAGAAGTCGAATAGAAAACGGATATGTTTTGGATATCCAAAGGACGTCCTTTAATAAACGTCCAGTGGATATCCATAAACGGACGTCGATAGGACGTTCGTAACATATCCACGGACGTTCCGACATAAAACGGGCATATTTTGGATGTCCGATGGACGTCTTGTGCTGTGTGGGGTACACCTTAGCAGTAAAGCATCAGTTACAGTTTTCTCATAGACTAGTGCGTAATATTGGATTTTCTGATGATCTTTCTCATGGCATTCCTTTTGTAAAAGTTAGATTAACAAGTCAATTTAAAAGTTTTAAAGAATATTTACCTTCACATAATTTTTTTGATTATAACTGCTACTCTTGGGTAAGGATGAATGGGACGCGTTATAAAATAAATAACGTTATTAATTATAGTAAAAACGATTTTGGCGTTTCTCTCGGTAAAATAAAATTTATAATAATCGGCTTTGAAAAAAAAATTTTTTTTTGTACTGCAAAATTCAAATTGTAGAACACTGGTTCCATTTAAGCGCTTTCGAAATCACAGAGACAGAAGAGTGGGGATTTGTAAGCCATGAAAATCTTGTAGATTATCGAGTACAAAATGTGCATACTATATCCGATTCAAAACATTATGTACCTTCTAATAATTATATATATTAAAAAAAACGATTGATAAATAAAAAACTTGTTCGTAATATTTCAATCTGTTTTTATTTATAAGCCCTCTATTGTGATATATATATATATATACATATTGCGAGCCGTTTTCCCGCGAGCTCGCCACTTGCGGGGGCGTTCCCGCAAATTATCTCAATCTACTTGTTGAGTCGCGAAAGGCAATACGCGAAGACTGGACGCCAGGTGCGATTACGCACACCACGTTTTGATCTACTCACACGTCCTTGCACCACCAGAATCGTCGCGATATCGTCGAGGCTCAGGGCGGAATTCGAGATGGTAGTTCAGGGAATGAGGGGAGGGAGCGTAACGCATAAACACAAAGAAATAAAGCTAAGCAAAAGCGGTTCTAATAGAATAATGATAAAGTATATTTCAATAAAGTTCGCGGAGAACGATTCGTCGGAAAGAATAAACAAGATAACGGCGAAGATACGGATGTGTGTGTGACCCGACGGTATGCGGTCTCGGTACGGAATTCCAACCGCACGCGGGACACGGAAACGGAATCAAATCTTATACGCGGAGACCAGCACGCGGTCATCCAGCCGACGCTCACGCGAATACGCACTCATCCATCCATCCCAATATTATACGCGACTATACACCCATACGCACACCGCGAGGTACGCCCCGTACTCTTACGGAACACGGAACGTCACACGCGCATACACGAAATACGATACGGAAAACGCCAAAGACGCGGCCCACCACGCCGCTTCGCACCCCCGATGCACGCCGCGCGACACACGATGCACTCGCCTGTGCAATCGCCCCGCGCGGGCACGTGGGCCAACAGCTGACGCGGCGCCCGGCACACGCAACGCACACAACCGGCACGAACGCGCCCGGCGCGTGATCGTCCCCCGTCGCCCCCCGGCGCAATCACCGTCTCATTACACGCCTCTAATTACTCGCGGTACGCGGCACAATAGGCGGGCGCGAGGTCACACACACGCGCGGGCGGGACTCGCCCCGCAATTACACAGAATTACACACACGATGACTGCCGGTCGCGACGAAGTCCCCGAGGAGGGCGAGAACACGCGCTAACTCAAACTCGATCCGCTCTCGGCCGGCCCACACAACGCTCCTTTGACGTTACGGTACACGCGGGACTCTACTGCACTCTCTCAATACGCACTTTTTCACCCGGCGCGATTGGCTGACGCGAGGGCACCGGCCGCGAGCGGAATCACTGGTTCACTTTGCCTACCGGAGCGGCGATCTCACAAAAATCCTGTTGGTCCGATGTCGGTAGTCGGGAGCGGCGCCTCGCTTCGTGGCTCTCACGGCAGTGACGATCCTGCGGCCCGGCGGGATCACCCCGGACCCCCGCGCTTGCGCACCGAATCCGCTTCCTGTCCCAGCCATCCGCGCCATATCCTGCTGCCGGATTCCTCCTTCCTGGATCCGCTCCACCGGCCCGCGGTATTTGAAACGGGCGTGATAGGGTGAGTACGGCTGGCCGTGCCGTAATCTCTGGCCGACGTCCGGCGGGCCCGGCTGGCCAGACCGTGACCGCGCCGACGGGCATGTCCTCGCGTCCGGCGGAGGCGGCGGGACCGTCCGCCCGCTCCTGGGGGTGGCGGCTCAGCGTCCGACGCGGACCTCTGCTGGGCGTCCCCCTCGAGTGCCCTTGTGCTCCTTCGGCGGCGGTATGGCTCGGGACGTGTGCGGCGGCGCGGCGGCGGACCCATGGGTGACCCGCCTGTCGGCCTCCCCGTCTCCTTCGTCTCTCCTCGACAGCTCCCTCAAGTCCCACGATGCGGCTTTTAAGCCGTTACAATATTGTTTTGACCCGCTCCGGCTGCAAAACGCTAAATATATCTATTAATATCGCTCGCCCCCGCTCGGGTTACCCCGCCCCCAACTCTACCCTCGGCCGAGCCTCGTCCGGGAGGAGGGCGCGACTTTTGTCACGTCACAATATATATATAGTGAATTGTTACTTACTTACAGTTAATATTTCGTTGGTTCAAGACAATCACATCTTGCTTCAATCTGCATTTTTTAGATCAAATAAATATTGTGGCGGGGCGATGCTATAAGGTAATTCGGACTTTGATCAAAACGCTTGGTTGTTCCGCGCATTGACCAGTCAATTCTAGGAACGCCCGCGCTACGGGTTTTGACCATAACATATATTATATGTTATATGGTCAACATATATTATATGTTATGTTCAAAGCGCGGGCGTTCCTGCATATATATATTTTGTTGCGCCCGTGCCGAGACGCCCGGTAGAAGCCCGGGTAAAAGTTTACAATAACTTACACAGCTCGGATTACTTTGACCTTGACATATGTTGTCAAGGTCACCCTCCTGAGTGACCTTCAGAAGGTTTTAGTCGGCGGTCGCTGTTTATTAAAAAGTTATAAACAAAAAAAGTTTGGAAAATATAGCAGCTATTTTGAGTATTGGAAGGCATAAACGACTAATATTACGTTTTTTTTTAAGCAGAGAATACTTTATTTCGCGAGTATGTGCTTCAACTTACAAAGCACATACTTGTAAAGCGCGTCACTAACCTATAGGTTAGCGGCGCGCTTTACAAGTGTGTGCTTTGTATGTGCTTTGTATGTGCTTCAACTTAGAAAGTTGTTTATGACTTTTTAATAAACAAAAAAAAATTTGATGGGGAAAATTATTTAAAGCAGTGAATTGTTGGTATATTGAAAGGAAAGTTACCAATCTCTACTTTAAATAACTTTTCTTTCAATATACCAACAATTCACTGCTTTAAACAATTTTCCCACCAAACTGTTCTTGTTTATAACTTTTTAATAAACAATGACCGCCAGCTAAAACCTTCTGAAGGTTACTTAGGAGGAGGACCTTGACAACACATGTCAAGGTCAAGGTCGTTTATGCCTTTCAATACTCAAAATAACTGCTATATTTGTCAAACTTTTATTGTTTATAACTTTTTAATAAACAGCGACCGCCGACTAAAACCTTCTGAAGGTCACTCAGGAGGGTGACCTTGACAACATATGTCAAGGTCAAAGTAATCCGAGCTGTGTAAGATATTGTAAACTTTTACCGAAGCCCGGAAGGCAGACGCGAGGCGCTGCCTGACGACGCGCCTAACGACGAGCGGAACGGTATTGTTTATCAACAGTCGCCATTCAGATTCTCCGCCGGGCCTTTGAGCCGAATAGACGTATTACGAGCTTCTGCTGTATCATTGCATTTCCTCATTAAACGAGTTCTCTGTTAACTCGCGTTTGCGAGTGTGTGCGAGTGTGAGTGCGGTGAACGCGCGGACAAGCGCAACATTTTGGGGGCTCGTCCTCAGGAATTCTTGGGACGTGATATGGCTTCATCGGCGCCTTCTTCGCGAAAGAGGCTCCGAGCGGAGACTCCCCTGCCGTATGCCCCGGAGGGGACAGCGATGACGACGGTTGCGGCGACCCTCCAGACGGTGATCCAGGAGGTGCGACTCCTGCGCGAGGAGCAAGCGCGAAGGGAAAGAGAGTACGCGGCGACGTTCCGCCAGCAGGAGGAGGAGCTCCGCCGTCTTCGTGGGACAATCTCCAGCAACGGCACACAGCTAAGTACTTCTTTATCTAGAGCGTCCGGGGACTCGGGAACGCGTCGCGAGCGGCGCGGGGACGCGAATCGCGCACGAGGGGGACGCGGTCGCGAGCGGCGCGGGGGTGCGAATCGCGCACGAGGGGGACGCGGTCGCGAGCGGCGCAAGTGCGGGTTTCGCGTACGCGAGAGAGGGAGACGCGGTCACGAGTGGCGCGAGTGCGGGTTTCGCGCACGCGAGGGAGAGAGACGCGGTCGCGGGCGGTATAGAAACGCGAGCTGCGCGCGCAGGAGAAAATGTCGCGGTCGCGAGTGCTGAGTTAGGGTACAAACTTAAACCCGACACGTACGACGGGACAGTTTCGTTACGGGAATATCTTTCGCAATTAAATTTAATTGCGCGTGCGAATTGCTGGGATGACGCGACAAAAACAATTGCGTTGGCTTCGAGTCTGAGGGGAAAAGCGCGCTCGGTTTTAGAGTCGGTGCAGGATGTCAAGCGGTTGAATTTCGCGGAATTAAAAGCGAAGCTTGAGCTGCGTTTCGGGGAAGGACGTCAGTCGCAAAATTGCTACGCGGCGTTTTCGAGTCGAAAGCAGAAATTCGGGGAAGATTTAGCCACACTTGGCTCCGAAATTGATAGACTCTCGCTCCTTGCGTAACCCGAATGTCCCTATGAGTTGCGCGACAAAATCGGCTGCGCGCAATTTATAACAGCTGTAGCTGATAACTTTATCAGGCGAGCGCTTCAGATGGAGGGAATAACCTCCTTGAATCTGGCCATCGAAAGGGCTAAAGCGGTTAGGATTATTCAAGGGAAAGATTTTGAAAGAGAGGGAGAAAGTTTTGCTAGAGATTTTGTGAAAGAAGACAGGAAAGGCGCGCGGAAGGAAGGTAAAGGAGAGGAGAGGGAGGAAGTAGTGAAGGGCGGTGGAGGCCAGAAAGGGAACTGGCGTGGCAATAAATTTGATGCCGACCAAAAAGAGTGTTGGACATGCGGCAAGGCGGGGCATTTTCGATCGGAATGCCCGGATAGAGGAAACGCGGTTTAGATGTTTTGGATTTATGAAAAGTTTTTATTGAAATGTATTTAAATAAAGTCGTTTTTTTTTTAAATAATCTTTTAAAAATGTTTGGTTTAATGTTTATTGCGCGTTGTATTTATTTTCTTGGAGGAAGTCGACGGTATGCGGGCAGATCTTGGAAGGGGAGATTTCTGGGCTACCGTGGCAGAACATCGGCCGAAGACTTCATCAGGAAAATTCTTATTAAGAGGACCGCCTGCCCACGGTTTTTGACCCATGGTTTTCCCGTGGGCCATAGGCGCACGAACATCCGGAACTTATTGCAGTTGGGTGATAATTTCAGTCTTCCGGTTGTGAACAATGACAATTTAACTGTAGAGTTCATCAAAACTATCGAAAATAATGTTAGAAAATTCCCTGTCAGAGCACAAATTGCTCTTAGAAACCGTTTGATTAATATTATAAATAATCTTCCGAATTATTCAATGCCGCATAATATATTTAATACTGAAATTAAGCGAGCAGTATCGGCCACTAAAGAATTCCTAAACAATAATCGAAATCTCATCCTTACCTGTGCAGATAAAGGAAATGTTACGGTCGCGCTTGACAAGGACAAGTATATAGAAAAAGTGGAGGCTTTATTAAAAGACACGGAAACGTACAAAATTGTCAAAAAAGACCCGACCAGAAAATTAACAACTCGCACACGGGAACTATTGAATAAGTGGAAGAAAGCGGAATTCATCTCTGTTCCTACTTATAGATCATTATATGTTAGTGATGGGGTATTACCTAGGGCTTATGGGCTTCCTAAAATCCATAAACCTGATTGTCCATTCCGAATTATTGTATTCTCGTTAAATAGTCCTTTATATTACCTAGCATCCTTTCTCCATAAAATCATGCACAAATGTTTTCCAACAAGCCAGAGCCACGCCTCAAATAGTTTTGAACTGGTTAAAGAACTTTCCAAAATACAAATAGATGAGAATTCCACACTTATTTCACTCGACGTTACTTCCCTTTTCGCAAATGTGCCTACTGATTTAGTAATGGATAGCATTGCTTCTAGATGGAATTACATTTCTGAAGAGTGTGATATCCCGAGATCTGAATTCCTTGCAGCAGTTAAGTTAGTGCTTGATTCAACATACTTCACATTCAATGGAATCATTTATCAACAAACCTTTGGCTCCCCCATGGGCTCCCCGTTGTCCCCTAAAGTTGCAGACATTGTAATGGAGGATTTGGAAGCCAAAGCTTTGATGACATTAAAATTTACTCCTTCTTTTTATAGGAGGTATGTTGATGACGTAGCTGTTCTATGGCTGTTCCTTCAGATGCCTGTAATGATACCCTTGTAGTTTTTAACTCCTTCCATCCTAGGATCCAATTCACTATGGAAATTGGAGTAGACGACAGATTGAATTTTTTGGATGTGACTCTAATACGCAACAAAAACCGTTTGATTTTCGATTGGTTTCACAAAACTACGTTTTCGGGGAGGTATCTCAATTTCTTTTCACAACATCCTATCTGTCAAAAGAAGGGCACTGCGATAAGTTTGATTGACAAAGTTTTTTGGTTATCGCACCCGAAATTCCATGAGAAAAATATTGGTTTGGCTATCCAGATATTGCTAAACAATGGTTATCCGTTGGATTTCATTTTTAAGGTTTTCAGTGAACGTTTGAAGTTCCTTTTCAATTGTGAAAAGAAAAATGATTTTAATAACAAACAGAGTGACGTTAAAACTACTTTCTTCACCATCCCGTATATTCCTTCAATTTCTGAACAATATAGACACAAAATTAAAGATTTAGATGTTGTTTAGGATTGGATAAAATTCGATAAAGTCGGATAATGGGTGCTGTAGCGACAGCAAACGGCCCTGGCGCGAGCACAAACAACCCTCGGGCTCGACCCGAGCTCGCCCGGAATCACCCGGTTGTCGCGCCTATTATTCCGACCTCGCGGTTGCAAACCGCGCACGCGTTTCCTAATTTATGTATACCGCGCAACGCGTTACATCGTGGATCGATGGTGATTCGTCCTTCGCGAGCTCAACGACCCCCGTCGAGGGTCTCCTATCAGGACGAAGGACGATCGTGATCGATCCGCGCTCTCTTCTGTTCGGTCTCTCTAAGAGAAAAGTTGAGCCGGCCGTTCGCGGCAATTATAATATCGGGAGTGTTCTCGAAAGTAATTGCGTGGCGTTCGTTAAGTTTCATCGCGAGCCGCACCCCCTCGATTGGTCGCCGCGTGAAACATCTCATATCGCTTTTCCGTTCACGAGAAGGGAAGAGTGAGCCGGTATTCGTCGCGTCAGCACCCGGTCGATTGGTCATCGCGCGAATTCCGGGAAATTGGTTACGCATCGAGCACCCGTGCAAAGGGTCGCCTCGTGCACACAAGTTTCGTCGCGATCTGCACCCGCTCGATTGGTCGTCGCGCGAAACGTATCATTCCCGAGTTTTCTGTTCGCCAGAGATTCGAAGTGGCGAATCATTGTGACGGATCACGCATTTACACCGTGCGCGGTAGTGTGATCTTCCGAGAAAGAACCGTGTCGACGTCGATACTGTCACACGATTCAACCCGGTTTTTCGCGAGTGCATCTTTCCGATTGTTGCGATAAACCTGCGAAAGCTCCGAGGAGCATTTATCTGTTCAAGCGAAGCGGGCGATCGATCCCAATATCGAGCCCGCTCGCGGCCATCTTGTCGTGCCGCGCCGTTCTCATCGTTATCGCGGAATTACCGTGTCTCGTACATTTAAGTTACGTTTCATGTAAAACTCGTGCCCGCTATCACGTTCCGAGTGATTATAAGGGCGCCTGAGCATCTCGCGAGTCATCGCGTTCGCGGTCGCTCATCTGCGTCGCGAGCAAGATATCCGTCGGTCGCGTTCAAGATCTCCGATCGCGAGGGCGGTAACCAAGCGCTCTTCAAGATCTCCGTTTCGCGAGCCATCGCAGAGAACAAGAGTGACGCAAGATTTCCGTTCCGACATCTCCGCAGATGCTCAGCCCGCTTGGTCGCGCGAGTGCGAAACAAGTTGTAAACTTTCGTGTGAATAAATTGTGCTCGTGAATAAAAACCAAAAGTGCGCGTGTCATCTCTCTCCCCTCCTCGCAAATCCTCTCGGACCTTGCCTCGCGCCCTTGTCGGGGTGGTCCCGGCATTCAAATTCGTGTCCCGAGGTTACCTCGGCCGAGCACGAAACAGATGTCAAACTCTCATATTACAGTCTCAACAAAATGCGTAATTTTATAAAGGTGCATAAAGATACTCTCCTTGATCATTCTAGGAGTAACGTTGTATATAAAATAAATTGCATGAATTGTGATGCCATTATATGTGGGCCAGACGGGAAGAAAATTACAGACGAGAATTAAAGAACATCAGTCTCACATTAGAAGAAAAACTAAGTCTCATTCTGTCCTGACTGACCATAGATTAGATTGTAATCATGACTTTAATTGGAATGGAGTTGTAATTTTGGATAATGAACCGTTTTTTAAGAAACGACTAATATCTGAAATGATAAACATTAAAAGACAAAACAAAGGTTTAAATCTGCAGACGGACACAGAGAATCTTCCGGATATATATTTAAACGCTATTGAAGGTCTTTCCAAACTTTAATGTTACATTGTTTATCGTTTATTTTACACTCCGGCACCATGTTGTTGTTCGACCTTTAGTCATTTTTATTTGAAACGTTAAGGTGATAAGTACTCATTTATCAAGTATTGAAATTAATTTGTACGGAGTGAGCTACACATTGTAAGTTTTATATTTAATCTATATTGTCACGCGCATGTGTTTGCATTTGGTGGATGTTACTCCGAATTAACTACACAGGTATCATGCACTTCCCATTCCTGGGGATAGAGGAGATGAAGATGTCATCTATCTTTCTTCTGAGGATGTCTGGGAGTTCTTCGGAGAATGCATCTACGAATGTACAAGTGTGAGACACAATGCGTTTGCATCTTTGTAACATTTAGGACTGCGTTTTATATAGGACCGCGTTTTATATTTAAATTGAACTGCGAGAATACGGAATTTGATTGACAGTTTTTTAACACGTATGACTACGGTTTATATTTTAATTTTATTTTTTATTACGGCATTATGCGAAGTTGCTGATTTTTTGTATTTTTTGTATTTATTTATCTTATACGCTGAAGAGGACTCAAAGATTGAGTCAAAACGTACGTACATGTAAACTATTTGTGATTAAAAAATTTTATTGCGCACCAATTACCGCGCGTTGGCTCTTGTGCCTTATTATTTTATATTTTTGTTCCAATTTGTAATAGCATTTTTGACATTTTTTATATTGTAATAGTTCATTACGAAATAATAATTATTTCATATGAAATAAATACATATAGTTTTAATAATTATTATATTCTTATTTATTATAGAGAATGAGGACAACAGGAGTGATATTACTTCGATTAGTAATAAATCAAGTGATTCCATTTATGCTCCTGATGCAGACATTTCTGAAGACAGTGATATTGATGAAAACACTACAATTTCAAAGGCCGGAAATCAAGATTTATCTAAGAAATCAGATAATACATCTCTTGAGACTTCATTACCTCTTGGAACTAATGCACCAGATGACTTAAATATGTATGTACAAGAAACAAAAAGTGGAAATAAGAAAGATTTTTGTATACATTGCAAAACTGAACAAGCCAAGCTAAGTCGTCATCTGATTAGGAAACATAAAGATTTAAAAGAAATACAGGACATTTTGTATATTCCCAAGGGACGGCCAGAGCGCAGAATGTTGATAAACAAAATTCGTAAAACAGGGCAATATCATTTTAACACCAATTCAGATATCAATACAGGTGAATTAAAAGTCATGCGACGTCCAAACACAACATCTAAAAAAGATGCTATCGATTTTGCTATATGCCCGCAGTGCAAAGGCAACTATGCCAAATCAGCCATTCGACACCATTATCGAAGATGCAGTAATAAAAATTCTGTCAAAAATAGATCGGTATTATCCAAATCAAGGAGGATTACGAATAAAATCCATGAATCTGCATATAAAATTTTCCGAGAACGTGTTTTTCCTACGCTGAAGGATGACGATGTTTCTCGAGTTATAAGATATGACGAATTGGTTATTGAATTTGGAAATAAACTGTGTGAAAAATATCATGATCCACACTTTTATGACATAATTCGTCAAAAATTGCGTCAGCTTGGTCGTTTCCTTCTCGAAATGAAGAAACAAAATGACAAAATTGATTATCTATTTACAATCTTTACACCAGACAACTACGATGATTGTCTCAAAGCTATCAGAAATTTAGCGGGTTTAAATGAATCAAGAACTGGTTTTAAAACCATCACTGGCAACGTCTCTGGGAACCTTACTAAAACAAGTTTGTAGGCGATGTATCACTGTAATGATAAAGAGACGCGATAAAGAAAAGCGGAAACTTGCAGAAAAATTTTTAAGTTTATTAACAGAAGATTATGCATCTGCTATTGCACGTACAGCTGTTGAAACTCGACTTTCACAAAAGAGACAATCAACAAATTTATTGCCAACTGAAGATGATATTAATAAGTTAGAAACTTACATAAGTAATAAAATGAAAGCGTCTTATGACTCATTAAAAGAAACATTTACTATCAACGCTTGGGAAGTATTGGCAGAAAGTTGTTTGCTATCTATCCAAATATTTAACCGACGTAGAGCAGGAGAGATAGAACGTGCTTTAGTAGAAGATTTCCAAAATTATCAAAAGGTTAATAAAAATACAATTGGAAAGGCTTATGACTCTCTCAGTATTGACGAAAAGAAAGCAGCAGCAAAGTACGTCCGATTTACTATGAGAGGAAAACGAGGCCGTACTGTGTCAGTTTTACTTCACAACCAAATGTTGGAAAATTTAGAACTACTTCTAAGCCACCGCAAAATTACAAATATTCATCCGAAAAATCCATATTTTTTCGGAATGCCTGGCGTATTAAAAGGAGATTACCGTTACTTAAGAGCATGCGACCTCATGAAAAAATATTCAGAAGAATGTGGAGCATCAAATCCAGATAGATTACGAGGAACTAATTTAAGAAAACACATACCTACAATGTGCACCAATTTAAACTTAAAAGAGTATGAAATATCTGATTTTGCCAAGTTTATGGGCCATGATGATAAGATTCATAAAGAGCATTATCGCCTACCTATTTTAAGTAGAGAAATATTCCATATATCTAAGGTATTAGAAATTGTACATGGAAAAGAAAGCGATGAAGAAATAGATGAAAATGGCCAAGATAATTCTCTTCAGAATGTATCGATGAATTTACTAGAAGCTAGTACAAATAAAAACAACACAGATGAAAGTCTCCTGGGAAACAACTCTTCATCTTCCTCACAAGTTATTCACAAAAATAAAAGGAAACGTTCAAGTAAGTTCAAATACATATATACAGGAATGAATTATACACATTGTATTAGTAACAATTTCTTATATTTTTGTTTCATTATTAGCATCTCTAATTGGAAAATGTATTCGCAAACGTTGGACTGAAGAGGAAAAAAATATTGCATACGAAGCATTCAAACATCACATTACTTCAAGGACTCAACCTTCCTTCAAAGAAATTCAGAAATTAAAAGACGCAAATCCCGGCGTATTTAATAGAAATTGTGCGACAATCAAAACGTGGGTGAGTAATCAGATAAAGAAGCAGAAATTATAATAATATAAAAGCATATCTTATAAATAACACAAAATACTATATAATGACTTTATTTAAAAATTTTTTAATGATTGATAAAAGTGATTGGATATGACAGAAACTGTGGTACAGTTTCCATCATATCCAACCATTTTTCGTCATATATTTCAACCAAGATTAGTTATTTTAAAAACACGACTTTTATCAAATGTTTTTTGTTATATATAACGTATGTTCTTTATATAATTATTATATGCTTAAAAAACGATATTTTTTAACACCAGAATGAGACTAAATATTTCGTGCTGTATATGAATTCGGTTTTCAACTTTAAAAGCCGTATTCAGCATAAAAATCTATATATATAAAGACAGATGTCCTGACTCATTCACTCACTCATCAACGCCCAGCCCAAACCCCTGAACCTAGAAACATGAAATTCGAGGGGTGTATTCCTCTCATGACGTAAGCACCCACTAAGAAGGGATTTTTAGAAATTCGGCCCTTAAGGGTGTGAAAAGGGTTAAAATGTATTTTCACGGATTTATCAATATCTCTTAGGCCCGATGAGATATCGACTTGGTTCTTGCTTACGAAGGTCACCCATACAAATGCTCAAAAACATATTTCAGGATTTTGCCCTAATCAACCTCTAAAGGAATAAATCTGGATTTAGGGGTGAATTATAGAATCCTTCGTATCTCCTGTAAATTAATTCCTATGTATTTTTCTTTCGGTTCTCATAGTCGGCCCAACAATTACTTTAAAAAAAATAACTTTTGCTTTCGTATTCCACAACAAATTTATTAACAAAAATAATTTCAAGGGTTGTAGGGGAGAGCGGAAGAATTTCGAACATCTAAGAAAAAAGTTAAATAAAGCCGACGATTATTTATCAATTATAGAAGTCTGAATTTTAAATAATACTCCAGTTATTTGGCTTTAAATTACGATAATTAATATTAATATTTATTTGCCATTCGGAGTTACCCGCCGCACGCGGAGCAATGCC
The DNA here is from genome assembly GCA_030770355.1 of Harpagoxenus sublaevis. Classification (NCBI taxonomy): domain Eukaryota; kingdom Metazoa; phylum Arthropoda; class Insecta; order Hymenoptera; family Formicidae; genus Harpagoxenus; species Harpagoxenus sublaevis. Next base: position 41,983 of record JASTWR010000688.1, read on the forward strand.
GAATCGTAGCTGAGGTAATTACAAACGGGTTTTGCTTATTGTTTAAAATTATAATTTAAATAAATCTATATATATAAAGACAAATGTCCTGACTGACTCACTGACTCACTGACTCACTGACTCACTGACTCACTCACTCATCAACGCCCAGCCAAAACCCCTGAATCTAGAAACATGAAATTCGGGGAGTATATTCCTCTCATGACGTAAGCACCCACTAAGAAGGAATTTTTAGAAATTCGACCCCTAAGGGGGTGAAAAGAGGGTAAAATTTGATTTCAGAGATTCGTTAATAATCTATATATATAAAGACAAATGTCCCGACTGACTGACTGACTGACTCATCAACGCCCAGCCCAAACCCCTGAACCTAGAAACATGAAATTCGAGGGGTGTATTCCTCTCATGACGTAAGCACCCACTAAGAAGGGATTTTTAGAAATTCGGCCCTTAAGGGTGTGAAAAGGGTTAAAATGTATTTTCACGGATTTATCAATATCTTTTAGGCCCGATGAGATATCGACTTGGTTCTCGCTTACGAAGGTCACCCATACAAATGCTCAGAAACGTATTTCAGGATTTTGCCCTAATCAACCTCTAAAGGGATAAATCTGAATTTAGGGGTGAATTATAGAACCCTTCGTATCTCCTGTAAATTAATTAATTAATAGTATTTTTTCGGTTGTTATACTCAGCCCAACAATTATTTTAAAAAAAATAGCATTTGTTTCCGTATTCCACAACAAATTTATTAACAAAAATAATTTTAAGGGCCGTAGGGGAGAGTGGAAGAATTGCAAACATCTAAAAGAATAGTTAAATAAAGCCGACGATTATTTATCAACTATAGAAGTCTTCATTTTAAATGATACTCCAGTTATTTGATTACTTTAAATCCAAAAGTTACTTTAAACTACAGTAATTAATATTTATAGATTTTCAACATAAATTATAATTTTATACAATAAGCAAAACCCGTTTGTAATTACCCCAGCTACGGCATTGCCCCGCGTGTGGCGGGTAGTTTTTTAGACACAGAACTTTTACAGACATGGTGTCTCTTACAGACACAGAATCTCTTACAGACATAGGCCGGTATTCATAGTCGGATCTTATTTTAAGACCGTCTTAAGTAATGTCTTAAGACGCTGATACGGACGTGTGATTGGTTCATGACATCTTAAGATTGTACTTAAGACGGTCTTAAATATAAGATCCGACTATGAATACCGGCCATAGTGTCTCTTACAGACATGGTGTCTTTTACAGCCATATGTTGTTGTTTCTCTTATAAACATTATACTTTTTACCGTCTAAGACAAACGTAATGTCTTTAGCAAACGTAAAAAAACACAAATTTTGCTAAATTATGTACTTTGCTACGGTATTTAATTACCGTAAACTGACTCATCAACGCCCAGCCCAACCCTTGAACCTAGAAACATGAAATTTGAGGAGTAGGTACATTTCTTTTATGACGTAAGCTCCCACTAAGAAGGGATTTTTAAAAATTCGACCCTTAAGGGGGTAAAAATGGGTAAAATATATTTTTACGGATTTTTCAATATCTCTTAGACCCGATGAGATATTGACTTGGTTATTGCTTACAAATACCCACTTATTCCACAATAAATTTATTAACGAAAATAGTTTTAAGGGTATGGGAGAATGGAAGAATTGCGAACATCTAAGGAAAAAATTAAATAAAGCTGACAATTATTTATCAATTATAGAAGTCTATTTCAAGTAATATTCCAGTTATTTGGCTTTAAATTACAATAATATTTATAAATTTTCAACATGAACAATTTTAAACAAAAAGCAAAACTTTGCCATTCGGAGTTACCCGCCGCACGCCGGGCAAAGCCGAATCGTAGCTAGAGTAATTACGAACGGGTTTTGCTTAGTGTTTAAAATTATAATTTATGTTGATAATCTGCCTTGAAAGAATCCAAGTAATATCTTTACCTTGAAAAAATCAAAGTAATCAAGAGACACAGTAGTGTCTCGCGCCAAGTACGCGCGGAGCAAGACCGCCGTTGCTCTATTAACGCAACGCAACCAGTTGCGAGTACCCGAGATTTTGAGATCTCGATAACTAGCGATCGGATTAAGTTGCAACTAGGCTTAATGGATAGCTTGGACCAAATTCGTATAATAAAAGTGTTTTTATTTTTCCGCTACGTGCCCTACAAGCGGAGATATTGCGATGCAAAACTCGAAGCTGAAAATTTACAATTAAGAAACGTCGTTCTCCGTTTGCTGTGTTTGCCACCGCGGCCCCCTCTGCATTCCCCCTCCCAACCCTGTACAGAGTGGACCTCGCTTCAACTTACAAAGCATACTTTTCATATACCAACTATTCTCTGCTTTAAAACAACCTGTCTCCCGATGCGCGGATCGTAGCTCGCGGCTTGGTCAGGGTCGAGAAAGAGGCGCGGAGAAAGAGACGAGATAACGGTATCTGGATTTCACTGAGAGTTTATTATTGTAAACTGAAATAGTTAGATTTACAATATTAAGCGAGGCAACAGCCTCAGTGTCGTTATCACAAAATGATCGAATTAGTTGCGTGGTTAGTACAAGTATTAGTTCGCTTTTACAAAGTAAGTACGAGATGATTGCACGGCGATGCGAGATAGTTTCCCGGAATGTACGTGTTCGGCCTACGGCGGTACTTGACGGGACGCTTTTGTATCGCGGTTGAGGGGCGCGATTGATGGCCCGCGTGGGGCGTCGCGGAAAGGCAAGTAACGCGTATAAGTGGGCGGCGCTTAGTTAACCGAATTCGGGTAAATACCTGAGCGTGGCGCGAGGCGTGTACGGCACGCGGAGCGATTAGGCGTACACTATCTTGGTGCGAGGCGGGTACAGTACGCGGGGCTGTACGGGCGAGCGCGTTGTAATGGCGTGTGGAATACGCGACACGAGGATCTTGACAGGATGTCAGGATGCTGCGTGCAATCGGGAACACCCGACTGGGAGGAGCACTCTCCTCCGCAGTGCACGTAGACGGCAACCGGGAACACCCGGCAGGACGGAGCACGCTCTGTCCGGTGCACGTCAAGGGAAAGACCACGGCCGGGTACGCCCGGCGTACAGAGAACGCTCTTGTACAAAACGTGGCCTTTGGCGTGTGATAAACGGTGGTACCGGTTACCGAGAACTCTCGGAAGAGACGAGTACGCTCAACCTCGCCGGTACGACCGGGGATTTCAGGATAGCGGTGTCGGCGTACGGGAACTCCCGAATAAAGGCTGAGTACGCTCAACCTCGTCGACACGGCTGGTGATTTACAAGGAGCAGGATCGGGACTGGAAGTCGTGAGCAGCGGACAGGTCTGGTCGGACTGCTGGCACACGACGGAGTCTTCTAATTAGGCAAACTCGTTGCCTTTTTATACCCCCCGGGCTCGTTAATTCGGTAGCGGGGGTATCGCTTACGCGGAGCCGCACGTGGCGGGGATGTCGGGCCGGAGTAGGGGCGCCGAGCGCTCCGGCGTCGCGAACGCGTTCGATATTATTCGGGCGCTTACGGATATCGATCCGTTTGTCCCGAATCGATATCCGGCGGCGAGTGCGCCGACTTTGTACAATTAAAAATGTGTGGGGGCATTCCGCCCCCTTTCTTCGCCTGACAGATGGTCGGTCGGGCGTCTCGGCTGGTGGACGGCCGGAACGATGCAATTCTGGGGGTGCATCGTTACATCACCCCCCTCCTATCAAGAGCGCGAATTCGGCGCTCAGATCATCCGTTTGATACTGCGGACGGTACCGGTTCGGTTGAACCGAATATGCCAGCGTTGTCCTCTGGATCTGGCCTTATAGTGCCGTGACACGTGCGCGGCGAAGTGAGGCACGAGGACGACGTGCCCGGGTTCCACCTGCACCTGTATTGGCGGATGTGGCTCTGGGCCCTTGGCCAGGAGGATCGGGGCGGGTTCGCTCGTGCCGGTCGTCGGTGTCCTTCCGGGCGGTGGTGCCGTGGCGGTCGTCGTGGCGATCGATGGTGGTGGGATCGCCGGAGCCGTCAGGAGCGCTGGCTCAGGCCACGTGGTCGACGCGACCGTTGCTGTGGTCGTGACCGTTGTTGGTTTGGCCGGGATCTTTTTGCGTTTCGGCAGCGGCGGTGGTGGCGATGTCAGCCAGCTTAGTTTTTGCTGCTGTTGCCAATCCGACCGTTGTACCTTGCATCCTATCACGGGGACGCTTTTCCTGGCTGGTGCCTGGCCGGTTGCTTCGGTGACGGCGGCGGTGACGGCTGCTGTTCCGGATTTGAAGAGCCGTGTCCATGTCGTGCCAAAGTCCGGATTCGCGGGATCGTACTCTATTGGTTCCGCCAGCAGAGCGTTGATCTCCTTGATTATGTCTTGCTCGACAGTGTTCTTCGCTGGTGTGCTCATTGCGACGGTTACTGTCTCTCTGAGTCTTTCGGTGGTCGGTCTGGAGTTTCTATCGGTATTTTCGTGAACTTTTCTGGCTGGAGGGGGTGTTGATATTTATCGCTCTTTTGTCTCATCATCGTCCTCGGTGAGCGACTCGTTATTATCGTCACTGTTTTCCGTGTTTGTATTGTTGCTTTCAGTATCGACGGGATTCTCGTTGCCCTCGTCGTCACTGTTTTCGGAGCTGTCCGTGGCATCGTCCTCTCCGTCTGGTGGGGCGGCTGGCGCGGGCTTTAGGTCTTGCACGTGGATATGACGAATCCACTTTCCGCCGCGATCTCGTAGATCCACGATCACCGGGGATATGATTCGTCGCACCTCGAGGGGGCCTCGGAACTTGGGCGCTAATTTTGCGTTAAACGCGGCGGCTTTGTTGGAGAGTGGATATTCGCGTTTCCACACCCACTCCCCTATTTTCGGCGTCCACGGGCGGCGCCGTAAATTATAATATTTTTGCTGTCTTTGGAAAGCACGTGCGAGGTGAATTCGTGTAAGTTCGTAGGCTTCCTCGAGGTGTCGGCGTCTTACATCAGGTGGGGGAGCAGCGCTATTCGGGGCGGCGTCGCGGTTAAGCGGGGATACGAGCTCGCGGCCGAAATTCAAGTAGGCGGGTGTATAGCCCGTGGCCTCATGTCGGGCGGTATTATACGCGAATTGCAACTCGGTGAGTCGTTCATCCCAATTTCGGTGATTCTTATCTACATATTGCGAGATCATTGTTTTGACTACTCGATTCGTGCGCTCCACCGGGTTGCAATGCGGCGCGTGTACAGGCGTGTAGGCGTGTCGAACATTGTGCGCGGCGAGCATTTTCTCTAGTTGCGCGGATCGTAATTGTGTCCCGTTGTCGGACAGAATTACTTCCGGGCATCCGTGGCGGAGTATCACGGCTTCCGAAATGTTTGCTGTGACGGAGCCGGCGGTGGCGCGGCGCAGGGGGCGCATTTCTAACCACTTGGTGAAGCGGTCTTGCATCGTCAGGACCCACGTATGCCCCTTCGACGAGCGGGGCAAGGGTCCGACGAGATCCAATGTTACGTGTTGCCACGGGCGAGCAACAGCGGTCGCGTGTAGTGTACCGGCCGGCCGGGTTTGCGCAACCTTGTGTCTGAGACACTTCGGGCAGCTTCGAACGTAATGCGCGATTTCTCTGAACATACCGGGCCAATAGTAACATTGTGCTATGCGGGAAATCGTTTTTGCGATGCCGAGATGTCCGGCGGTAGGCGCGTCGTGGTTCCGGCGGAGAATTTCCGGTCGCATATTTTTCGCTACGCATTCTTTCCACTGACCGTCGGCGGGAACCTCCTTGAAATCAAGTTCGTGGAGCACATGGCGGAATAATTTCCCATCCCTGATGTCGTAGTCCGGGAAGTCGCGAGGGGCGTTTTGTACGGCGCGAAGCATTCGTTGGTACCAGCGGCAACGCGGAGGTTCGGTGACCGCGGCGGCCACGGGTTGGCGCGAGAGAGCGTCCGCGACTCGATTCAAAGTTCCTTTTCGATACCTTATTTCGAGATCAAACTGTTGGAGCTCGAATGCCCAGCGTCCTAGTCTCCCGGTAGGGGCGTCCAGCTTCTGCAGCCACCGGAGGGACTGGTGGTCGGTGATGACTGTAAATGGGTATCCCTCCAGGTAGTCGCGCATCCGCCGGATCCCCCAAATTACGGCGAGGCACTCGAGCTCGGTCGCGCTGTAATTTCTTTCGGCGGAGTTTAGTGTTCGACTCGCGTAGGCAATTACCCTCTCCCCCTCCGCGAAATTCTGCGTAAGTACGGCCCCGAGGCCGGAGGTGCTGGCGTCGGTCTGTAAATAAAACGCCGCGAGAAGTCCGGACAGGCGAGAACCGGCGCGGTGGTGAGCGTTTTTTTAAGTTGTGCGAACGCGGTATCTTCGTCTGTCCCCCAGTTAAATCGAGCGTTTTTCCGGGTTAAAGCGGTGAGAGGCGCGGCGACGGTCGCGAAATCTTTAATGAAACGCCTGTACCACGAGGCTACTCCCAAAAACCGGCGAACATCCTTCACGCTCTGGGGTCGTTCCCATCGAGTGATGGCTCGTGTTTTCTCCGGGTCGGTACGGAGTCCCTCGCGGTCGACCATGTGTCCGAGGTACCGTAGTTGGTCGACGCAAAAACGGCATTTATCTGGATTTAACTTTAAATTCGCGGCGCGGAGTCGTCGGAATACCTCGTGTAACAGCCGTATATGCTGGTCGAAGTTTTCACTTATAATAATTATATCGTCGAGGTAGACAAACACGTGAGGCTCAAGTTCGGGACCGAGAACGGTATCTAACAAGCGCTGAAACGTCGCGGGGGCAGAGTGAAGTCCGAACGGCATGACTTTGAACTGAAATAGTCCCTTCCCGGGTACCGTGAATGCGGTGATTGGTCGACTCGACGGCGTGAGGGGTACTTGCCAATACCCGTTTTTTAGATCGAGCGTGGTAAGATATTTTGCACCGCGTAATTTATCCAGCGTCGCGTTAATCTGGGGAAGCGGGTAGGCATCCGGGTCGGTCGCGTTGTTAACCGCTCGGAAGTCGATGCAAAATCTGTGCCCCCCGTCCTTCTTTCGGACCACGACGACAGGGGAGCTCCAGGCGCTGTGTGAACGCTCAATTATTCCGTCATTTATCATTTTATCGACCTCGGCGTCGATGATAGCCTGCATGGCTGGATTTCGCGGACGGTAACGTTGTTTCATAGGGCGTACGTTATTTTTTACGCGAATATGATGCTCGGTTCGGTCAGTGGGACCGGTGATTCGGTTGAACAACGGTAGTTCTTTCCGCAAGAATTGCTGAAGCCGTTTTTCCTCCTCGGGTGTGCGCGGGACTATTCCTTCGGTCGTTGCGGCCGCCGGTGTTGAATTGGACGCGTCCGCGGGTCCCGGGACCGGTATCGAGTGGCCTAGCTTGGCCAAAAAGTCTACTCCGAAGAGTAGCGCGCTTCTTAGATTCGGCATTATCCGGAATGTATGCCAAACTATTCGTTCGTCGGCGAGAATCGGCAAACGGACGCGCCCGGGTAGTTTAAGGTGATGGCCATTAGCTAGTTGGACCTCCCCCTCCTCCGGTGTTATCGGAAAACCGAGAGTCTGTGCGAGCTGGGCGGTGTGTTCGTTAGCAAAGGACGCCTCGGACCCGGTGTCTAAAAGCGCGTCGAGCGGATGATTATTTACGCGTACGGTTAAGTGCGGCCGGGGCGTGAATTTTACTGCGAGGACCGGGGGACGGCCGGCGTGTCCGCGGTCCTGGTTCCGTTTCCCGGTGGCGGGTGGCAGTCCTTTGTAAGAACGCCATCCTTGCCGCATTGTGAACAAAATTTCTGGGCGGGGCGACGGCAATCGAAGCGTGTGTGTCCGCGTTGTTTGCATCTCCAACAACATTCACTGCGATTGTACGCGGCGGCGGCTATCGGTGTATCCGCGATTTTCGCGGGAGCTCGCTTTTTGCGGTTGCCTTGGAGCCTCTCAAATTCGCCCGCGCGTTGTTGGAGATCCCGGGGATTGCGCACGTCGCTCCGCCAGATCCGATTCTGATAATCGGGGTGGAGATTCTCGTAGAGTTGCTCGACTTGCTCCTCGGGAGAATATCCACCCGCTCGACGCATCAGCGCTAGCATCTGAGTCGCGTATTTGACATATGGTTCCCCCTCCTTCTGGACTCGGTCGCGGATTTCGTTTACGAGTTGTAGCCGGTAACGGCGCGGTAGAAACGTATCTTTAAAATCGACTAGAAAATCGGCCCAGCTATCCCAGCTCTCGCGGTTATTCCGGCACCAGAGGAGTGCGTCCCCCCTGAGTAACTCGGGTAGGCCTCGTAGCCAGTGTGCGTCGGAGAATTCGTATGCGGCCCTTAACTCGTCGATCCGTTCCAAGAAAGCCCACGGGTCCTTCCCGTCGAAATGTAAACCCCACTTACGCATTTGATTCATGATATGCGTCGACGCGGGGGCGGATTCTAATACAGGCGCGTTTTCTACCGGTGTCGCGGGTATTACGTCGATCGTGGGCGCGGACCCGAGGAGGGCTCCGTTTGACGCGGTATTCGTGGACATCTCGGGATGTTCGTTAAAATATTGGCGTAATCTCTGTCGGAGTACGTCGATGCTGCCTTCGGTGTCGAGACCGTATTTCCGGAGTTCGTTGCTTAATTCGGTTTTATTAAGACGGTAATATTCTCTATGCATTTATACTTTTTTCCGCGAATGTCTCTTCCTAACAGTCAGGTCCCTGTTCGGGCGCCATAAAACAACCTGTCTCCCGATGCGCGGATCGTAGCTCGCGGCTTGGTCAGGGTCGAGAAAGAGGCGCGGAGAAAGAGACGAGATAACGGTATCTGGATTTCACTGAGAGTTTATTATTGTAAACTGAAATAGTTAGATTTACAATATTAAGCGAGGCAACAGCCTCAGTGTCGTTATCACAAAATGATCGAATTAGTTGCGTGGTTAGTACAAGTATTAGTTCGCTTTTACAAAGTAAGTACGAGCTGATTGCACGGCGATGCGAGATAGTTTCCCGGAATGTACGTGTTCGGCCTACGGCGGTACTTGACGGGACGCTTTTGTATCGCGGTTGAGGGGCGCGATTGATGGCCCGCGTGGGGCGTCGCGGAAAGGCAAGTAACGCGTATAAGTGGGCGGCGCTTAGTTAACCGAATTCGGGTAAATACCTGAGCGTGGCGCGAGGCGTGTACGGCACGCGGAGCGATTAGGCGTACACTATCTTGGTGCGAGGCGGGTACAGTACGCGGGGCTGTACGGGCGAGCGTGTTGTAATGGCGTGTGGAATACGCGACACGAGGATCTTGACAGGATGTCAGGATGCTGCGTGCAATCGGGAACACCCGACTGGGAGGAGCACTCTCCTCCGCAGTGCACGTAGACGGCAACCGGGAACACCCGGCAGGACGGAGCACGCTCTGTCCGGTGCACGTCAAGGGAAAGACCACGGCCGGGTACGCCCGGCGTACAGAGAACGCTCTTGTACAAAACGTGGCCTTTGGCGTGTGATAAACGGTGGTACCGGTTACCGAGAACTCTCGGAAGAGACGAGTACGCTCAACCTCGCCGGTACGACCGGGGATTTCAGGATAGCGGTGTCGGCGTACGGGAACTCCCGAATAAAGGCTGAGTACGCTCAACCTCGTCGACACGGCTGGTGATTTACAAGGAGCAGGATCGGGACTGGAAGTCGTGAGCAGCGGACAGGTCTGGTCGGACTGCTGGCACACGACGGAGTCTTCTAATTAGGCAAACTCGTTGCCTTTTTATACCCCCCGGGCTCGTTAATTCGGTAGCGGGGGTATCGCTTACGCGGAGCCGCACGTGGCGGGGATGTCGGGCCGGAGTAGGGGCGCCGAGCGCTCCGGCGTCGCGAACGCGTTCGATATTATTCGGGCGCTTACGGATATCGATCCGTTTGTCCCGAATCGATATCCGGCGGCGAGTGCGCCGACTTTGTACAATTAAAAATGTGTGGGGGCATTCCGCCCCCTTTCTTCGCCTGACAGATGGTCGGTCGGGCGTCTCGGCTGGTGGACGGCCGGAACGATGCAATTCTGGGGGTGCATCGTTACAGCTTTAACGAATTATTTCTGCTACAGATATTAAGCGTCGAAGTTAACAAAGCAGAAATAATTTGTTAAAGCAAAGAATAGTTGGTATATAAAAAGTACATATTTATATAACAACTATTCATCGTACATATAAATACGTACTTTTCATATACCAACTATTCTCTGCTTTAACAAATTATTTCTGTTTCGTTAAATTCGGCGCTTAATATCTGTACAGCACATTCTCTGCTATAATAAAGCAACTGTTCAATATACAAACCATTCGCTGCTTTAAATAACTTTCCTTTGTTCATACATCGTTAAATATAACTTTGACACTCGGATTACCGCATTCTTTGATGCAATGGCTGAAATCTTTCAGATTCCTAATAATAGTGTTGAATAAATCATCATCAAACGTTTAATTTTGTATTTATTATTTTTATCCTTTTTCAGCCTTTATCTCCGAAGCTATTTAAGTCCGACCCTTATATATATACTAGCTGGTTACCCGGGCTTCGCCCCGGAGGATTTCTCGCCCCTTTGTAGACATTTGTGCATAGAATTTGAAATTTATAGAGGTTTGTTACTTAAACCCAATGAAATTATAATACTTCATTGTATATTGCATTTTTTTTAAATAAATAGTTTCTGTTTTTTTTTTTTAATACCGAAGGCCCTATCCGCAACCCCCCTCCCAACCCTGTACAGAGTGGACCTCGCTTCAACTTACAAAGCACACTTTTCATATACCAACTATTCGCTGCTTTAACAAATTATTTCTGCTACAGATATTAAGCGTCAAAGTTAACAAAGCAGAAATAATTTGTTAATGCAAAGAATAGTTGGTAGGTATATAAAAAGTACATATTTATATAACAACTATTTAACAAATTATTTCTGTTTTGTTAACTTCGACGCTTAATATCTGTACAGCACATTCTCTGCTATAATAAAAAGACTGTTCAATATACCAACGATTCGCTGCTTTAAATAACTTTCGTTCGTTCATACATCGTCAAATATAACTTTGACTCTCGGATTACCGCATTCTTTGATGCAACGGCTGAAATCTTTCAGATTCCTAATGATAGTGTTGAATAAATTATCATCAAACGTTTATTTTTGTATTTATTACTAGCCAAATACCCGTGCTCCGTTACGGTATTTAATTATTTTAAATCGATTTTCACTCCAATAAACTTTTGTTTGATTGTAATGAACAATATTATCTCATGACATAATAAAAATGAATTAAAATTATGTTAGTGTTTGTTCGTACTTTTGTTCCAATTCTATTGCTTCAGATTTAAATTTCTTCATCGTATTGTTCATTTCCTCTGTTGTCTGTGTACTAACTAATGTCTACAATGGGGCGAGAAGTCCTTTGGGGCGAAGCCCGGGTAACCAGCTAGTATTATACAAATAACAAATTTCATTTTGGTGTTTATACCGTGGTTATTTTATATTTTAAACTCTTTTATTATTTCTGCTTCTTTTTATCTAATATAGGATAGCGGAGATGTGTTTTTTGTATTTAATACTGTTGTGTTCTCATCGTGTTTATGACGTTAGAAGCAAAAACACGATACTTACGGTCTGACATACATGGAAACCAAAATATGTATACAAAAAGAAACTTGTGATTGATTTACTAACACACTTGTTTACATCTTTGGACGATTTATCTTAACTTCAACAAATAACCGTCAATAAATAACCGTAAAATGAACGTAAGAGAAATCGCGAAAAGAGATTAGAAACATTAATCGCATGCTAGACTAATTTTCAGCTATTCATTGATTGTTGAGTTTAAGATAAACCGTCCGGACATTTTTACAAATATGCTAAATCGATCACGGGTTTACTGTGTACGTATATTCTTTTATTTCCATATTTTCCAAGCTATAAATTAACATGCAATTTCTTGCTTCTAACGTCATCAAACAGAACTTTTGGCCTACGAACCTTGACATATTATATAAAGTTAACACGTTATTTGATGTTATAAACGATTTGAAATACAATCTAAACCTGGATCATTCTTCTTTAACGTTTATTCTGTTTTTTTTATTTTCGTATCGTGGATAACATCATATGGACATTTATAGTTTATGGGAAAGTGAAGTGTTAAATAATATAATAACACGCAAGTCATTACGTGTAATATAAAATACGATTTTTAATTTTTTTGTGAAAATTGATTAACAAGCTGTGTAATACAAAGATACAATATACATTTACTATATAATTCTACTTATTTATATTGAGTTTCAAGTATTAAACAATGTTAATTGAAACGTTTGTAGTGCTATGTGGAACCTTTAAACTATGGATATCTTTCTTATGTTAAATAATATAGTAACATGTATACATCGTTACGTGCAATGTAATTATATTTTTTCTTCTTAAATTTTTATCAATAAACAGTAATAAAATTACAATATTTGTTTACCTTAATTGATAATTTCACTTAATCTCTATATTAATTTTCTATTTACTTATTACTATATGAGTTCTAACTATCTATATCAGAGGTCGGAATTAGTTGCCCGTTTCAGCCGATTTTTGAAGGCAATACCTACTTCTCTTCTCTCATCTCTCCGCTTCTCCGGAGATCCCAACAAGTGACGGTCACGCCGCTCAGGCATAAGCTGTCATATGTCATTTGTAGGGATCTCCGGACGAGCGGGGAGACAAGAGAAGAGAAATAGGTGTAGCCTTCAAAAATCAGTTGAAACGGGCAACTGATTCCGACCTCTAATCTATATTAAATTAACTTATCTATACGAAATCTATCTACTTACATATATCTATATTATCTTATTCTATACTTGTAAGATTAAACGAACTTACCAAGTGAAGTTCGATCTTAATTATGTCGGGGCCTCGTCCGGATGAACAATAATAATGTAGTCGCGCCTCTGCGCGCGCTTCGCCAACAATTTCATATCCTGCACCAATAAAAAATCGCGCCATCTGTCGGGCGGACCAATCCTGCGCGTCCCCTGGCGCGTACATCTCATATTACAACGCCGCACAGTGGAGCCAAGGCGGAAAAAATTCGATTTTATAAAAGTATATGGAGAAGAATAATAAACATATATATTTGAAGTGAGATGTCTAAAGTCATGTAATCAAGTGTAATTTGTTACTTTTATCTATCTAAATAAAAGTATATGGCTTGTAGATCACTCAAATAAATTACCTCTGATAATACATGAAATTTTTACGTTCTCATTTGATACGTTCTCATAGGTTTTGAAGATACTATGCTATAAGTTCTTTTGTAGAATTTAAAGTTTCATATAACAACTTCATAAAAACGTATTTGTTTTGTTTCTAATTGGAATATTTGTTCGCTAAAAGGAATAATGTCATAAAATCAAAAAGCCACATAAAGTTTCATCTTTGTGTAACCATAACTATTTATCTACACTTTCCTACAATCTAAAATTTATTTATATTTCAAGGTTACATTATTGCTTACCGTATTCAATTCATTCAAAGTGCGATTAGCTGCGATTACGATGACAATAAGAGCACATATCCATAAATGTACAATTTGATTAGGTAAAAATCCCCACAATTGACCGTTTATAATATAAGTAGTAGAAAATCTTCTAATCAATTCCTCGTCAACTCCAGTTATTTTTGCTCTGATTTTTGGATTAGCAAAAAATCGTACAGAAGTATTTCCGTTATTAGATAATCCGAAACTTTGTTAACGATGTCTACACTCAGTTTATCATAAAGTTTATCACAAAAAGCCTCTTGTATTCTTTTTTGTTTCTTTTTGAATGCGTGTTTCTGGCGTTGTTGACCACTTCTTAAAAGGTAAATTTATAGACAATGTGTAGTATGCACTCCATGCATTTGATTTGTGCATGCAAAGGTGACATCCCCAATTGAATGCTTCTTCATTATTAGACCTTTTACTAATTTCTGGTAAGTTGTTCATTTGAGATGGTTTGGAACCGTAAATATATGAATTACGAAAATGATGAAGGCGTGTCGGTTACAGCTTGAGTTACCTTTCCGTCTATCATTTAAATATTATTTGGTGGTATATTTTGAATGTGATTCCGAACTTTTCTATTTCTGTTTCTCGTAATTGAGCAATTTCGTTATCCATACGTTGCTTTTCACCTTTTATTTTTTCGGCAGTTTCTTTTGTGTATTGAAATTGTATTGCTCTGCAGTACCTCGTTGAAGAAGTCGATCATTATTCCAAATGATAACATTTTGATCGTAAAATGAAGTGAAACGTAAGGGCACCTTTGAAGCACCATAAACATACATTCATCCTATATTTCTTTTTCTTGTGTAAAACTTTGTATTCGCTCTGACCCGATGATCCATCACAACCTCATTTTGTGAGCAATGTTAATTCGTTGACATCAACCATATTTTCCTTATCTGTTGTCTCAAATAGTCTTTTTGCAGTATAATCAAGTAATTTTTGTAAATTATTTGATGCCGAACTCTCCGTAATATTAATATCCTCTGGATAGGAATCCTGTTTTGATTTTCGGATATTTTTATACGATGGAAATATATCGAATTCAAGTTTCTTCATCGCAGCTCTTATCTTTTCATACTGTCGTCTTGATAACTGAGCATCCATTATTAATGCCAAAGCAGTGTTAGCATCGAAACCACTTTTCCGGTTTTGTACTTTTCTTGAAGCGACATCGATCATTTGTTGTGGGTAAGCAGCGCTAATTCACTTAGTTTCATCCGTTTTGCACGATTACAGCATTCGTCGAAATTCTTTTTCGGTCTACCTACTAAGTGGTTTGATGTCCCAGTTGGAATAGAACTTGCAATTTCAAATTCTACTTCAAAAATACTTTGTAACCAGGAACTGTACTTCTTATAGAATCTCGACTTTGAGCGTTGCACTGTATTCTATCTTGATTTCAGTTGTGGAAGAAATCGTTTTCTAAGCTCCTGTAAAATCTTGTCGAGATAATTGGCTGAAAGATTTGGGAAAGATGTACCAATGCATAATTTTAGTCGGTTGATATCTCGATCGCAACGGAGAAATTCTGTGACTAATTCTTGATAGGAGATGGAAAAGCGTTTCATGTCTTGAAAAGAGAAAGGAACCAGGAATCTGGAGGATGTTTAATTGGGTAAATCTGCAAAATAACGTAAACAGTTCCGATAATGTTGTTATATTACCAAAATTATGATACTAAGTAACTTTCACAAACTTTTAGTTATTGCTTATTTTTTATTAAAAACTAATAATTACTTTCAATTGTTATTATTTTTTAATAAATAATGAGTAATGAATAAAACTTTTATTGTTATTCATGATTATATATTTGACAATGGTTAATATATAATACTCATTGACACAATGGTCAAAGCGTATACGTATAATCCTCAAAATAATATGTCTTGCCCACCTTACTATGCAGAGTGATCTTAAATTGTTTAACATTTGCAAAATTGCAGATATGTGGAGTAATAAGGAAGTGTCAATTGTTTTAAAAGACTTTTGCAGCAACAGAATTGCATTTGAATTGACAATCGTCCGTTGTTGCGTGCGGAATAATTGTGTCTGAAATTAGTCGCGATTATCAAAGCAGTGAAATTTGCCGCGTTCAGCAGACCAACTACTAAGTCTTATCAACACTGTGCGTTCGATAAGACTTCAACTCAATAGTTGGTCTGCTGAACGCGGCAAATTTCACTGCTATGATAATCGCGACTAATTTCAGACACAATTATTCCGCACGCAACAACGGACGATTGTCAATTCAAATGCAATTCTGTTGCTGCAAAAGTCTTTTAAAACAATTGACACTTCCTTATTACTCCACATATCTGCAATTTTGCAAATGTTAAACAATTTAAGATCACTCTGCATAGTAAGGTGGGCAAGACATATTATTTTGAGGATTATACGTATACGCTTTGACCATTGTGTCAATGAGTATTATATATTAACCATTGTCAAATATATAATCATGAATAACAATAAAAGTTTTATTCATTACTCATTATTTATTAAAAAATAATAACAATTGAAAGTAATTATTAGTTTTTAATAAAAAATAAGCAATAACTAAAAGTTTGTGAAAGTTACTTAGTATCATAATTTCGGTAATATAACAACATTATCGGAACTGTTTACGTTATTTTGCAGATTTACCCAATTAAACATCCTCCAGATTCCTGGTTCCTTTCTCTTTTCAAGACATAAAACGCTTTTCCATTTCCTATCAAGAATTAGTCACAGAATTTCTCCGTTGCGATCAAGATATCAACCGACTAAAATTATGCATTGGTACATCTTTCCCAAATCTTTCAGCCAATTATCTCGACAAGATTTTACAGGAGCTTAGAAAACGATTTCTTCCACAACTGAAATCAAGATGGAATACAGTGTGTGGCGGCTCCGCAAGCCACCAGGAAGTAACCTTGTCGTCCTCTCCTGTCGACGGTAATGAGGTGGCTCCGCAAGCAATCTAAAATTTTCGCCATTCTTATTGTTGACATGCGAGAATGTGGCCGTCAGGATTTCGCCCTCTCCGTCGGCACACGACGCGAAGACAAGATCATCGGGGTTACATCCTCCCCGTCGGCACGCGCGGAACTCAGGTTAACATTTACGATACGCGCGAGATAATTTCAAGTGATTGAAGCGCGGAGGCATTCAAGATATTAATCAGCGCGAATTTCAAAACGATGACCGAGGGCGAGATTCAAGGGATGAAAGTCGCCAAGCAACCAAGGGTTGTTACCGGGATTTTGCAGTATAAAAGACGGACCGATTTCCGTAAAATGCAGAGTAATTCAGCAGCAGTTGACCACGACGGATCTCCTACCGGCCTCAAGACGGAGAGGAAATCGAGACACCCATCCCGGCTCGCCGAGGAGGAGGCAATAACGAAGGCAACGCTTCGTCGAAAAACTCGCCCGCTTCCTCTCCAACGATACACCAGCAAGCGGAAGGTGATCTTGATTGATCCGCCTGCAGTCGGCGCTCAGCCGCCTCTCGGCGCCAAGCGCCCAAAGATACGTCCGGCGACCATCCCAGCGGCCAGCGCTAAGTCGCTAACTGGCGCCAAGCGCCCAAAGGTACAGCCTGCTGCGAACAAAAAGCAGAGCGTTAAACGCTCAACTGGAGTAGTGTTGCAAAAATAACTGGCGCAGGATCGCCACCAACAGGTAAAATATTTACCAGCGCTCAGAAGCTCACTGGCGCAAGTCGCCTATCAATAAGCGCTCAGACGCTCTCTGGCGCTAGACGCCTTTCATCAAGCGCACAGCCGCTTTTCGACGCAAAAAGACAGAAACTCTCCTCACCGGTTCTTGGCGCTAGTCGCTCATTTCCTAAAAAGAATTCTCATTTTTATCTAGGAACTTCAACGCCTAAAGACACAAGAGAGAGCCTGGTCAGCTTCGAAGCCTCGCCAATTCGCTCCGCAGGATCTTCACCAGCGTTTAATTGGGTGTTACCGTCTTTGGAAACTCCCGAGTTGCTCACTCCCTTCCGTATTGTGTCGGAGGGGACTCAGGCAGGAGTAGCCTGGAAGAATTTCAGGGACGCTGCCACGCAGACTGAGAAGGAAGCAATCGGGAAAGAAAATTCGAGAACAACAGCCACACAGACAAAGCCGCGAGGAGGACGACAGGAGAGAGAGAGAAAAGAGAGATTCGAAAGATTTAAACGACAAGACAGAGAGAGAAGAGAGAGACAAAGAAGATACCGTTATTGATCTAATGTTTGAAAATCTTGATCTTGTTTTGTAGTTGAAATAAAATGAATTAACCAAAAAAATCATTTTCTTAGCGTTAAGCACGTTATGCAATAAGGATAGCAAACGAGAAAAAATACTTGAGCGTTAAGCGCACGCTGTATTAATTAAGCGTTAATCGCTCACAAACGCGTTATATTTTATCCTAAACAGTGCAACGCTCAAAGTCGAGATTCTATAAGAAGTACAGTTCCTGGTTACAAGGTATAATAATAATAATAATGAAACTGGGGGTGGTCCTCCAACGAAGACCTACTGACGGCACGCAGACTTAGTCCATTGTGCCTCCCCGCTGCAATAACGGCCTCCCAGTTAGGGTGTAACCGAACGGTACGTAATCGGGCTACGGGACATACTATTTTGTCCTATAAGTCATCGGTCGCCACTCGGTTTATCCTAATTCCACCGAGAAGGTAAGTATCTATGATATCATGGTTAACCAATTTGTTTAAACAATCTCCTTTTCAGACTCCTGTCACGGATGCCGAATCTCCAGCGCCTCCTCTCGGATCACCGATACCAATCACCTGCCTATGCCAACGAGGGATCAAGATAGCTAACCACCGCTATATCGGGTAAGTTACAGTACCAATGGTTAATCAACCCAATTAACTCCTTTTATTTTCAGGTTCACACTGCGGGTGCTTCATCTGCGTCGCCGTCCCATGGATCATCGCTGCTGCGCGCCGCTCAGGATCATCGCGTTTACCAGATAGCCGACCACCGCTCTCACCAGGTAAGTATGAGTAACGTGGTTAATCAACTTAACTAATATTGATCAATTTCAGGTTCTCGCTGCGGGTGCCTCATCTGCGTCACCGTCCCATGGATCATCGCTACTGCGCGTCACCCAGGATCGTCGCGTTCACAAGATGGCCGACCACCGCTCTCGCCGGGTAAGGATGAGTGACGTGGTTGATCAACTTAATTAATACTGATTATTTTTAGGTTTTCGCCACGGATGCCACATCCGCTGGTCCCTCCGTTGATGCACCGATAGTAATCCGCAACCCGGATCGCCGCTTCTCTAAGATGGCTGCCCTCCGTTTAATCAGGTAAGTGTAAGGTAAGTAATTGCGACTTCGTCGTAATTTTCACAAATGATTATTCCATTTATTCACAATGCCTGTTTTACACAGATGGTTGTACACATTTATTTATTCCGCGCAAGATGGCGGTCGCACGTCTCGCTAAGTGCGTAATTTCCGTTTCGGCACTATAATACCGTTCGCCTTTCGTATCGGCGACTTTTAACGCGTTATGCGGGCGTTCCCGTTTGTTTCGGACGCTGGGGTAATCTAATTTCGTAAGCCGGATCACTGTCGCGATAATTACTACGACACGTCGGGACATACGCGCGAGACCGGTGTTACCTCTACGAGCGCCCACGAGAGACTGCCTCGAGTATTCCTCTGCGCTGTGGCTCCCCACTTTCGATATTCTATCCCTACTACGGTATCACGGCCGCTTTCTCTTTCGGTAATTTTCCACGCTACGCAGTTACAATAGGTGTTTACCGCTTGCGGTCACGCCAGATGTTCGTGACGGAAATTTCCACTTGTTATGCTACAAGTGCGACGCACTTTCTCGATGCCCGCGTAGTGGTTTTCCACCCCCTGGGATTTTGGACTTTTTACATCGCTGACCCGCGTGTCCGGCCCCTCTTACATCCCTATAGAGGCATCCGGACTGACTTCCTAAAAATTACGTCCCGTTCGATTTTGTGTCGCCCGACGTTGACGGCGACCCCCGGTGCTCACTCCTAGGATCCTTACTGACTACATTCCGGACTCAGTTTTCGCATCCGGTGTCCGGATATCGTTTTCGCGGACTGTCCCCGTAACTTCCGTCTGGGTGGTCAGATCTCAACGGTGACTTCCGGTGCTCGCTATTACGATCCCTAAGAACTACCATCCGGACTTGGACTTCGCATCCGGTGTCCGGGTCTCGATTTCGCGGACTGTCCCCACAACTTCCGCATGGGCGGTCGGATTTCGGCGGCGACTTGTTCTAACGGTGTGCCATGTCTCGCTCATGGGGCACCGTGGGTTTTTTCCCGTGGATGACGCATGGTTCGCCATCACGCTACCCAGTGCTCGGATTGCGACGCTCTTTGCGCGTGCCCCCCTTTTACGACTCTGTGGTTCGGCACCGGTGGCTATTTAGTCGCGCGGCTCGCGTGGTTTGACCCTTTGCGTACGCGCCCCCGTATGTCGTCAATGGACTTGATTGTAGTCGCGTTTTTTCGCTAATTCGGGTCCGAACGTTCCCGGTCCGACGTCTGAGTGTGGCACGACGCCTTATGTTATACGCGCGGTATCGCGATCTACGCGCTAACAAATAAACAATACTCACGGCCGTGCCGGGCACTAATGTGCCGAAAAACAACATAAATTAACATGGATCGGCCAAGAAAAAAAAACAAAATGGAAATTAAAAAAAGGAGAAGGGGAAAACGATAATTCTTACTGAATAACTGAGCCGCTGCTCGGCGACCTAATCGCGTTACTTAATCCTAACTTACATTCTACCGTGTCGTACGTGGCTCTTCGATGATAGGGCCCCACGCTTTCCCGCCTGGGATGCGTGGTTGTCATCTTTGTTCCATCAGGTGGCCGACACGTCGCGTACGGCTGCAAGGGAAGACCTGTTTCCCTGTAAAAGCGAAGCAGGTCCTCCACCGGTAGCTGTCTTATCTGCTCGGGATCCAGAAAGGATGAGCCAAGCGTACGGAGTCTTTGCCTGGCGTATGCCGGACATTGACCAAGAATATGGAGGCTTGTTTCCTCCTCTTCCCCACAAAGTCTACAGTCGGGTGTATTACTACAGCCCAACTTGTACATGTGGTAGTTCAGGACGCCATGACCTGTCAGCAGCTGCACTGCCAGCCTGGCGTCCCTCCTGCTCAGTGATCTAATGCTTCCTGCCAGTCCCTCCCTGGGAGAATCTCCCAAGAGAGCCCCGGCCTGTCTACATTTGCCCCTGGTTACCTCTCTCCAACTACTAAGATGCTGGTTCCGCAGCCAGCCCCGGATCTCCCTCCTGCCTAGGCTGAAGGGGACCCCAACGGCCGGCTCCGGTCCCAGCAGTCTTGTCTCCGATCCTGCTCTAGCGAGCTGATCGGCGATTTCGTTACCTTTGATCCCCGAATGATCGGGAACCCACGTTAAGGTGACACTATTGCTCTTCGCCAGCTCCTCCAGGGTGCAGCTACAGTCCCAAACCAGCCGCGAAGTAAATTTCGGAGCACAGAGGGCCTCAAGCGCCGCCCGACTATCCGAACAGATTCTGATACGCCCTCCCTTTCGCTTCCTCTCTAGTAAGGTTTGGGCACATCTCATAATGGCTACAGTCTCCGCTTGGAATACCGTAGCAAATTCCCCGAGTGGGACACTTTCCTTAGTACCATCCCGGGGACAGTAGAGTCCCGCG
Source organism: Harpagoxenus sublaevis (assembly GCA_030770355.1). Taxonomy (NCBI): domain Eukaryota; kingdom Metazoa; phylum Arthropoda; class Insecta; order Hymenoptera; family Formicidae; genus Harpagoxenus; species Harpagoxenus sublaevis. Next base: position 63,196 of record JASTWR010000688.1, read on the forward strand.
CCAGAGCCAACACCTGTTCTGGAGCCATCCGTAAACCAGACGTCCCCATTCCAGGCATTCAGCCCTTTCGGGTCCTTCCACTCTTCGCGCTCAGGGAAGCACACTCTGTACTTCCTCTCAAAGACGCGGATTGCCGGCATTCTGTCCTGCCCCATTGTGAAAACGGGGCCAGCCAGAACCGTTCCTGGAAGTCTTGTGTGTCTAGCACCAGCCTTCCATTTCAACTCGCATCTCAGACGGTAGGCCGCGGCCGCCGCCGCAGCCACCACCACCTGGTGCAGTGGCTCAATGCCTAGCAGCACGCCCATCGCTGCCACCTGCGTAGTTCGCATCGCCCCTAGGGCCCCTCTTAAAATCAGAGCCCTGACGTGCTCCAGAGCCATTCTGGCGGTTTTCGTCTGCGTCCTGGGCCACCATACCACCGATGCATACAGAAGCCTGGGCCGGAGGATCGCCGTGTAGATCCAATAGACCATCCTTGGTTTAAGACCCCATATCTGGCCGAAAGTTCGCCTACACGTCCAGAAGTAAGAGCAGATGCTCTTACAGCGATTCTCAAGGTGCTCCTTCCATGTCAGCTTCCTATCTAGGGTAACCTTCAGATATTTCACCGACTCGGTCGGAACAAGTCTTGTTCCCCCCAAAATAGGCCTTTCCACAGGGCCCACTTTATACTTGCGTGTGAATACCACGAGCCCGGTTTTCAGTGGGTTCACCGATAGACCGGTCCCGCGGCACCACTCCTCTACCACCTCTAGAGCTGCCTGTGTTAGCTCCAGAAGCGTCTCCAGGAAGGGTCCTCGCACAAGGATAGCCAAATCATCGGCATATCCCTGCGTAAAAAAGCCCCTATCGTTTAGTGTGCCGAGTAGCCGATCGGCTACCAGACACCACAGGAGCGGAGAAAGACCCCCCCCCCCCCTGTGGGCAGCCTCTCTCCACCCATCCGCTGACTCTCACCGAGCTTGATGAGGTCGTTACTCGCCGTCCAAGCATGCCCCTGATCCAATCAACGATCATCTCAGGGACACCCCTCCGAGCGGCCTCTTCACACACTACTTCGTGAGGAGTGTTGTTGAACGCACCCTCCACATCCAAGAAGGTGCCCACTACAAAGCCCCGCTCCTCCAACTGCCCCTCGATAAACGACACGACAGAGTGGAGGGCGGTCTCAGTAGAGTAACCCGTGCGGTACGCATGCTGGTTCCTGTGCAACGGATGCCGCAGAAGAACAACGTCCCGCACGTAAACATCAACCAGCCTTTCTAACGTCTTAAGAAGAAAAGACGTCAGGCTGATAGGTCTGAAATCCTTGGCAGAGGTGTAACCTGTCCTGCCCGCTTTCGGGATAAACACCACCCTTGCCAGTTTCCAAGCGCTGGGCGTGTATCTCAGCGCCAGACAAGCCCTTAAAGTCCGTGTATGGGGCCCAATGATCTGCTCCAGCCCCTCCTGTAGAAGAGCCGGAAAGACCCTATCCGGGCCCGCCGACTTGAAGGGCTTGAAGGCCATTACAGCCCATTTGACCCTGTCGGGTCTGACGATTTCGGCTGCAAGCGCCCAATCATCTCCCCGCGCTCTCCGCAGAGCCGGAGTCCCCTGCCATGCATAGTCCTCCGACTCCTTTCGGAAGCCCGGGAAGCTTGTCTCCAGTAAGTGTGTCAGACACCGTTCCCCAGTCACCATCGTCCCGTCAGCGAGACAGATGGTTTCCAGGGCTGCGTCCGGGTCCCTGGCCAAAACTCTGCACAGTCTGGCGGTCTCGGGCATGCCCTCCACTGACTCGCAGAATCTCTCCCAGATCTTTCTTTTTGCCTTTACTACAGAGTCTCCGTAATCCTTCTGAGCTCTTCTATGAAGGTCCCAGTCAGACCGGCGACCCGTGTTCCTGGCCCTGTTCCATGAACGGCGGGCCGCGTCCCTGAGGTCGCGCAGCCTTGGACTCCACCAGGAGGTACTCCTGGTGTTTTTAACTGTCCTTTCCGGACAGTTCCTCTCAAAGCTGCCTACCAAAGCTCTTTGCAGGTGATCTACGCAGAGCTCTATCTCTTGTGCGGTCTCATGTCTTTTGGGAAAGTCCCTGAGACTGACTGATAGGTCCTCTCGGTAAGAGGCCCAATCAGTTCCCTTAGGGTCCCTCACTCTATTCTCTTCAGACCTGGCTTTAGCCAGCCTGAAGGTAATCTGTCTGTGATCTGACAAAGAAGTCTCGTTCGAGACCCTCCAGTCAGCCACCTCCCGAACCATTTGCCTGGAGCAAATGGTGAGGTCAAGCACCTCCTTTCTCACTGTCGTGCAGAAGGTAGGTTCGTTTCCCTTGTTAAGAATTTCTAGGTCCGTGGACGCCAGAAACTCCAACAGTCTCTTACCTCTCTCGTTGGTGTCAGTGCTTCCCCAGATCGTGTGATGCGCATTCGCATCACATCCTAAGATCAGGGGAAGCCGATTCCTCTGGCAGTACTCCACCAGGCGAGTCACCGGTTCGGGCGGCAGTGAACCTCCCTCCTCGTGGGGGAAGTAGGCCGAGCATACCACCAACTTTTTCCTGAGACCAGGCTCCTCGGTAACCTCTACCTCGACCGCTACTGTATCTCTGGAACAGAAATCAGGTATTAGTCGGGCCTCAACGCCCTTGAGCGCTACACACGCTCTGGGTCGTTGCTCTAACGGGGCCTTAAACAGCCTCCCGCATCCCGCCAAACCTCTGACAAAACCCCGGACCAGCCAAGGCTCTTGTATCAGTGAGATGGCTGTGTGCATTCCAGCTTGGCGCCTGGCAAGAACAGCCGAGGCTCCTTTACTGTGATGCAAGTTGATTTGGGTGAAGACCACCCCGGTCGGGCCCATTTAAGATCCGACCTTTGGGTTGAGCTCCCCCTTACCCATTACCGCCCCGCCTTGGGACGTCCCTCCCACCTTAAAGGTGACTTGGTCCATCCCAAGGTAAGGCTTAAAATCCAGTGCCCTCAGTTTAAGGACACTGGATTCCGGGAGGCCGAGAACCAGGTTCCTACCGTCACCGGTAGCCCCTACGTTCTCGGCAAACACCCGCCAGCCCGCCATGCAGAGCCCCGGGTTTTGCCGCTCGAGCCGCACGAAGGTCGCAGCCGGGTCCTCAGGAGGTCCCGGGACCCAAACCACGGCCCTGTACTGCTTTTGCAGCACCTCCGGGACCACCTCTTTGAGCCTGGCGCCTTCCCATGGCACGATGACGCCGATCCGGTCTTCCAACCAATTCCGCGCCACCGCGTCCGCGCATCTCACAATCGCCGCACCCGCCTTTAGATGGGTGCTGCGGAATCTGGGCACAGGACCCTCCTGGATCCCGTCGATCTCCTTGGAGACCGCACCCCTCAGCAGCGCCAACCGCTCCGCCGTCAGCGCCTCCTCGGGGTAGCCCTCCGCCACAACCACCCTCGTCAGGGGGTCGGCGACGTCCGCATAGGTCCCAGTTCCCTGAGCCCTTTGCTTCTTCTTCGCCCCTTCCGTCGACGGAGGGGTCTCGTTGGAGCCCATCCGGCGTTTGCTGCCGAAGTGCTCCCGAGACCCCCCACTCGGCGTCTTGGGGGAAGCTGTGGGAGGTTCAGAGGTTGGAGGGAGACCAGCTTGCGCTCTTTCCCTCTCCCTCTTGGCCTTCCTTTTCATCGCACCACTGCGGTTTCTCTTGGGAGAACCCGCAGTGTTTGCCGTCTCTTCAGATGAGGGGTTAGTGCTTTCCGGGCCCGTTAGAGCCCGTTCCGCCCCCACCACCACATCTGCTCTCTTTCCGGAGTCCTCTAGTGAGACCTCCACCGGGATGGTTTCAGAATGTTTGTTTGTTTATTCAATCTCCATTCTGTTCCCACGAGTAGCTAGGGAAAAGATAGTCCGCCCATGCAGAGCCCCGCATGCATGGGTAAGGCTAGATACTCTGGGGTTTCGCCCGGTTCCCCAGAGGCATCGTTCAAGACACTGCTCCCCCAGTGCCACGCAGCCCTCGCCACGATAGCTTCCAGCTTAGCTTGGGGAGTTAGTCCGCGGCGGCGGCCTTCCCCACCCCACGCAGGGTTTTACACCTGGGAGGTCGGTTATAACCGCCACTACCCGGGTGGTCCGCTCCACAGGCACGCGGGGGTTTAGGCCCGGGCCAGGGGCATTCCTCCCGGACGTCCTCCTATCCGCCACCTGGAGACGCGCCCGGTGGGCACTCAACCCGATGGGGTTACAAGGTATTTTTGAAGTAGAATTTGAGATTGCAAGTTCTATTCCAACTGGGACATCAAACCACTTAGTAGGTAGACCGAAAAAGAATTTCGACGAATGCTGTGATCGTGCAAAACGGATGAAACTAACTGAATTACGCGCTGCTTACACACAACAAATAATCGATGCCGCTTCAAGAAAAGTACAAAACCGGAAAAGGGGTTTCGATGCTAACACTGCTCTGGCATTAATAATGGATGCTCAGTTATCAAGACGACAGTATGAAACGATAAGAGCTGCGACGAAGAAACTTGAATTCGATATATTTTCATCGTATAAAAATATCCAAAAATCAAAACAGGATTGCTATCCAGAGGACATTAATATTACGGAGAGTTCGGCATCAAATAATTTACAAAAATTACTTGATCATACTGCAAAAAGACTATTTGAGACAATAGATAAGGAAAATATGGTTGATGTCAACAAATTAACATTGCTCACGAAATGGGGTTGTGATGGATCATCGGGACAGAGCAAATACAAACAAAGTTTTACACAAGACAGAGAAATATCGGATGAATATATGTTTATGACTACATTGGTGCCCTTACGTCTCACTTCATTTTACGATCAAAATGTTATCATTTGGAATAATAATCGACCTTCTTCAACGAGATATTGCAGAGCAATACAATTTGTGATGACGAAATTGCTCAATTACGAGAAACAGAAATAGAAAAGTTCGGAATCACATACAAAATAAATCACCAAATGATATTTACGATGATAGACGGTAAAGTAGCTCAAGCTGTAACCAACACGCCTTCATCATCTTCGTGCTTCATTTGCGGTTCCAAACCATCTCAAATTAACAATTTAGCTGAAATTAATAAAAGGTCTAACAAAGAAGAAGCACTCAAATTAGGGATGTCACCTTTGCATGCGAGAATCAAATTTATGGAGTGCATATTACACATTGCTTACAATTTATCTTTTAAGAAGTGGTCAACAACACCAGAAACACGCATTCAAAAAAAAGAAACAAAAAAAAAGAATACAAGAGGCTTTTTATAATAAACTTGGACTGAGGGTAGACATTGTTAAACAAGGTTCTGGATCATCTAATGACGGAAACACTTCTCGACGATTTTTTGCTAATCCAAGAATTACAGCAGAAATTACTGAAATTAACGAGGAATTAATCAGAAGGTTTTCCGCGATATTACAAACGATCAATTGTGGGGAAGAAATAAATTCAAAGAAATTTGGTTCTTATGCGTACAAGACAGCGGAAATATTTATTGAAAAATATTCTTGGTACTTTATGCCAATTACCGTTCATAAAATTCTTCTTCACGGTAAGGAAATTATAGAAAATGCAGCGTTACCTGTTGGGTCATTATCGGAAGAAGCTCAAGAGGCTAGAAATAAGGACTATAAACGATATCGACTTAATCATAGCAGAAAATGTAGCCGTCTCTTTACAAACGAAGATGTTATGCATATGATGCTCGTGTCATCCGATCCGTTAATAACGAGTTTAAGAAGTAAACCAGAATGTTGACGGGGGACCAGAATGTTTGTTGTTGATGGTTGCTGATACAACCTTGACGAAGGTTCGCACACCAAGACGGAAGGACTTTGAAATAACGGCTCCAAATTATTGAAATAAAATATAGTTTAATGTCAATGTTGGCGGTAGAGGCGAGCGGTATCACAAATTGCACTTACGATGCGGTTAAATGCACGCACTCTTGTCTTTGGTATTACGAAGACGACAACGGTACACGAAAAACGGTAATGAGACGAGGCACCGCGACGTAGACACGTTCGCGGGCGACAGAGGTCGGAATTCGCTCTGAGTTCGAGGCGCACGTGGAGATGCACTTAGATGCACGCCGCACAGCCGGTACGGTCCTCGCGTGTAATGCAGGGAACCGAGATCACGAAAAGGCGTAGGCGCGTTATCTCAAGATGCACGTTACAATTGCCAAAATTCGAACCGTCTCAGTACACGTTGGAATGTCGACTCAGGCGATCGTCTTCTGCCGACCCGAGCGTTGTTTACGCCGACGGATCGGGCCGGCTCGGCTTCGCTCGTCACGCGTAACGCTGAGCGTACGACACGCGGGCGCAAGCGGAGCGACACACACAACTGGCCGGAACTTGTTTCGAGACGTAACGAAGCATGTTCGAACGTGCGACATATGTCAGCGAACGAAGGTAGAGCAGGCGAGTCCCGCGGGGTGGATGGGACGTCGAACAGTGGAGGGGCCGTGGACCGCCGTCGCCGCGGATATCGTAGGGCCGCTGCCCCGCAGCAAGGCCGGATATCAATATATATTAGTTATACAAGATCTTTTTACGAAATGGGTGGAAATCCGGGCGTTACGGGCGGCCACGGGGCCAAAGATTAAAGAGGCTCTTGAGGATTTGATCGTGTCGCGATGGGGCACACCGAAAACCCTCTTGACGGATAACGGGACGGAGTTTATAAACAAAGTAATGAGAGGGTTCGCGGAAGAAAACGGGATAACTCACGTTACGGTACCTCCCTACCACCCTCAGGCGAACCCGGTAGAAAGGGTGAATCGAGTACTGAAAACGATGATTGTGGCCTATATCGAGAAGGATCATAGGGAGTGGGACAGACATTTATTGCGTTTGCGTTTCGCGTATAATACGGCGAGCCATTCCTCGTTAGGTACCTCGCCGGCATTTTTGAATTTCGGACGCGAGTTGATGCCGCCCGACACGTTGCGCGACCGTCGGGAGAACGTTACCGAGACCGAAGCGGGAGACCCTGCGGAGTGGTCGCGGCGAATAGCGGAAATGCGCGCGGTTAGAGAATGGGTGGCGGAAAACTTGGAGCAGGCAAACCAACAGCAAGCCGCGAGGTATAATCTCCGGAGACGGCCGCGTAGATTTTGCGTTAACGATTTAGTGTTAAAGCGGCAGCACGTATTGTCGTCTGCCGTACAAAATATCGCGGGAAAGCTGGCACCGAAATTCCAGGGACCGTTTCGAATTAAACGAGTGATCTCTCCGGTCGTCTACGAGTTAACACGGCCGGACGGATCACCCGTCGGAAAGGTACATGTCCAGGACCTAAAGCCCTATCACCTCCCTGCCCCTGGCAAATAAGATACCTGGGATGCCGGCGATGGCGACCATCGAAGCCCGCCGCATAACCACCAAAGCATCCTCACCCCCTTTGTCCCATTTGTGTGGTGCCCTTGTGACCCATACCCGACTGGTAGATGGAGAGTGATTGGAAGCGAAAGAACGCTTGTGTTCGTATTGTTTTTTTTCTCCTACCTGCGTGCGGATGGTCACATCTGTCTCGCGTGCGGGAGCGTTGCCCGGTTAGGGTCTCTCGGGTGGCGGTCGCGTGCGCCCGGTTTGATGTCGGTATCGGAGCTTCGGGGTGATTGCGGAGGGAAGCGGGCTGCGGGAGTTTTCGGGGCCACAGTAGGGCACAATTCAGTTTTTTTTTGCATTGGTCTGGTGGCGTAACTGGTGCCGGAGTGGTGGTCGCTGCTGTCGGGGCCGGGATCCCCTCGGCTCTCGTCTGGGAGGGGGGAGTTGTGACGTGACATTGTCGCGTCCACCGCCCAGACGGTAGCTCGGCCGAGGGGAAGGTCGGGGATGGCGCCTCGACTGGAGTACGGGAGGGTTATTCGCGACTTAATTAATTTGCGAGCGAGCTTTGTAGATACAACAGGTGGTGCCGGAGCGGACGATCCACGGAGGACCGATGTAACGACGTATGTCGCAACGAGGGAGAGAAGGAAGCTTGGGGAACGCTGAACGGAATGGCTGGCCGACGGGCGAGTCACGGGCCTACCGCCGCGGAGACGCGCAGAATGCCTCGCAATTTGCACCCCGGGCCGTACCGTCACACAAGGAAGGGCGCGACACCGCGACTGCAGCGCGGGTAAGCGACCCGGATGCCTCCCCGATGATATCAAGGACACCGAGCAGCATAGCCATGGCCTGGCCAGCCGGGCTAAAGCTGAGAAGGGCCCACACCTGGTGGCAGCCGATTCAAAGGATCGCGGGCAGGCAGAATGGACTAGAAGCGGCGCCGCAAACACGGCGGCGCGCACGACGGATCGGCGGGACGGAACATCGCGAGCTTGGAGCGCATGCGCGGAGGCCCAACGTGTTCTCGCCGGGCCGGCCGCTCTTGACTGTCGTGCGAGCGCTGAACGAGGAGCCATCCCCAGAGCACAGCCCGAGAGAGCGAATCGACCGAGCAGCGAGGAACGGCAGAAACTTGTAAGATCTTCACTCCGGTGCTACCATATTACCGTTGGCTCGATCTCGGCCATGGCATTAGACTATTATTAGTAGCCATTACCGATTAGAATACCGTTTTACTGGTACCGACTTCCGTCGGAATTAACTTTGTGCTCGCGAGCCCGGCCGAGATCGTGCCCAGAAAGCATATTGTGAAGCCCTCTCCGGAAACTCTTGCGCGGCCGACAGTCATTTCGTGTTTCGTGTTATAAGTTATGTTTACCGTATCGCGTTCGTTGTGTCGAGGCCATCGTTGTCTCGCGTATATTGCGTCAATTACCGCTTAGTGTTTGTCTCTTGCGTCGAGGTCGTAGTGAGCGTACCGCGTTCAGAGTATCGAGACTATCGGTATTTCGCGTTTAGTGTGTTAAAGTCGCGATTAGCGTCGTGCAGCGTTGTCGCGTTGGTTCGGGGAAAATTCCACGGGCGAGCGGTGCGGTAACGCTCCCCGTGAGATGTTGCGTCGTGCTCTTGCACGCGCGGGAATTGTTGCGCGTACCCGAAAAGGGTCCCGCGGATACGTTGCGTTGCTCAAAGTCGCGTGGTGCCGCGTACCGTGCACGCAAGTATCGTCGCGGTCTCTCGCCGGGGAAAGTAGTACGGGTGTGCTACGGGGTCGTCGTATAGATACCCTTTCGCGATTAACGATTAGTTTGCCGTGTGCGTGTGTCATAGATATCGTTTCGCGTATACCGATTCGTTCCCGTGTAAAGTGTCGTCCGTTACATTTGCGTTGCACAAATGTCGTTTTGTGTCTACCGGTTAGTTGTCGTATCCATTATCGTTTACCGTACGCCGCGAGCGGGGCGGCCGAGTTGTGTGTGTAAGTCTGAGTGCGTGTGTGATAATCTGCGTGGCGGCGATTCGCGTGCCGCGAACATGTCTCTCGCGTAAGAGAGCCTGTAGAGCATGAGATTTGCGTTTAATTCGTGTGAATGAGATGCGTGGCTGGTTCGTGTGTGTGAGATTCGCGTTCCGCGAGTAGGGTGTGAGGTATCTTCGCGATTGCGAATAAGGTAGCGTGCGTTAGAGACGCTACTTCGAGCGGCGGTTGCCGGCGAGGCGACCCGACCCCGTTTCACATTATTGTCCTCTTGAAATATATGATTATTTATTGTTTAATCTTGTGCTGATTGCGCTGCGCTCCCTCTCCTACTCTCCTCACAACAAACAACGTAACCGACGCCCTGAGCTTGCGTTCGGGCTGTAGATTTATATTTGCGTCGTATTGATGAAACGTGGTGCGCGTAATCGCACCTGGCGCCCATACGGAATATTTAGCGGAAAGAATCTGTTACCGTAGATACCTTGAAGAAATTCTGTCGCGGATACCTCGGAGCTACCGTCTGTCTATTTAGTGAATTTGCGGCAGCGCCCCTTCGGCTAGCGAGACCGAAGGAAAACGGGTCGCAAAATTTTGGCGCCCAACGTGGGGCGATCTCGCTTAAGAAAACGGAAAAATTTGTGGAAGAACTTGTGGAGAGCGAGCGTGCGCAATAATTAAATGTGTTTGAACCCCGTATTTTCTGTGTGTGTTGTGTATAAGTGAACCTACTGTTTTTTTTTTTCCTATACCGTTTCGTTTACCGCGTATAAAATTGTATGTGTAGTGGATATTATTATTTCGGCTCTGGAATGTCGGTGCCACACGATATGCGCGACCTTGGTTGTTGAGTTCGCTTTGTTTGGTTTGCCTGCGTTGTTTGGGAACTGCGCGCTTTCTTTCCGTTTCTTTCGCCGAATTCCTGCGTGTTTACCGCGAGCGGGATGTTATTGCCTTCGACTCTAGTATAGGATATTATGTTGATTTTCGCCGTGACGATCCTTTGTGCGTAGCGACTTTCGATATTATCGCGACTGGCATACGTTCCGCGCTATTATTGACGATCTTTTCGCGTATGATCGGGGCGGAAGTTGAATAAGATACCTGTTTCCGTTCGCGTGTGTTACCTTTTTGTTGCGTGGCTCCCGCGGATAGGACCGCGAGGAGAAGGTCGGAATTCGAGAGATGCGGGAGGGAAGTTCGCCATATAGTTGGATTACGAAATTAAATACCGAACAGGTCATTCAGCATTTGGTGGATCGAAACTTAGATACTAGCGGGATACTTCCGGTTTTGCGTGCGCGTTTATTGAAATTCGAGCAGGCGAGAATCGAGGCGATGGACCCGGTGTCCGTGCCCGACCCCGACGCGGAAACGACCGGTTTCGACGCGGTCGGTGCGGTGCCACCCGCACAGGTGGAGGCGTCGAGTGGGGGGGCGCCGTTCATCGGGATAGGACTATCTCGAACGCCACCTCGTCAAACTCTGGAATTGGGGGCGACGGGGGCCCTCGTGAACACGGGGGTACAGGGTACGCCATCGCGTCCGACTTTTGACCTGCCGCGTTCGGCGTTTGAGCTATCGCGTCCGACTTTCGAGTTGCCGCGTTCGTCTTTTGAACCGTCGCATCTGACTTTCGAATCAAAGGGATTAGGGTCGAGTTACGAACAGAAGCGGGGAGGCGCGAGGGAACAGAGCGCTAACTTTCCGACGCCCCCGCGTGTCGAGTCGGTACCATTCGCGGCGGAGAGGCGGTCCGCACGGGGATCCGCGTCCGAGGCGTATACCTTGATGCGGAAGTGGAATCTCCATTTCTCGGGAAAGCGAGGTAGCGATGCCGAGGCGTTCCTTTTGCGGATAAAGGAAGCCCGGGCAATTATTCCGATCGATGACGCGGACCTGTTCAAGTGCTTACCACTTTTTTTGTCGGACGTAGCGCTGTATTGGGTGCGGCTCGAAAGTCAAAACTGGCGTAGTTGGAATGACTTTGAAAGCGCGTGGAGGGCCCGGTTCGGTGACCCCGATTATCAATACATGCTTCGGGAGGAGGTCCTGCGGAGGACCCAGGGGGAGTACGAGGCCGCCGCGGACTATCTGACGTGTTTGCGCGCTCTTTTCGGTCGAATAAACCCCCCGTGGAGTTTATCGGAGCAATTAACATTCGCGCACCGGAATTTGTTACGGCGCTTGCAAATCGCGATACGTCGTTAGGAGTTCCGCGATTTCCACGCTTTAGAAGATTTGGCCACGCGGGTGGAGCGTAGTTTGCTCGCGGACAAGTACTATCGGGCCCCGTTACCGCCGGAACAGTCTATCTTCCCTTCTGCTCAAAATCTACGCGGCCGTCTCCGGAGATTATATCTCGCGGCCTGCTGTTGGTTTGCCTGCTCCAAGTTTTCCGCCACCCATTCTCTAACCGCGCGCATTTCCGCCATTCGCCGCGATCACTCCGCAGGGTCTCCCGCTTCGGTCTCGGTAACGTTCTCCCGACGGTCGCGCAACGTGTCGGGCGGTATCAACTCGCGCCCGAAATTCAAAAATGCCGGCGAGGTACCCAACGAGGAATGGCTCGCCGTAATATATGCGAAACGCAAACGCAATAAATGTCTGTCCCACTCCCTATGATCCTTCTCGATATAGGCCACAATTATCGTTTTCAGCACTTGATTCACCCTTTCTACCGGGTTCGCCTGAGGGTGGTAGGGAGGTACCGTAACATGAGCTATCCCGTTTTCTTCCGCGAACCCTCTCATTACTTTGTTTATAAACTCCGTCCCGTTATCCGTCAAGAGGGTTTTCGGTGTGCCCCATCGACACGATCAAATCCTCAAGAGCCTCTTTAATCTTTGGCCCCGTGGCCGCCCGTAACGCCCGGATTTCCACCCATTTCGTAAAAAGATCTTGTATAACTAATATATATTGGTATCCGGCCTTACTGCGGGGCAGCGGCCCTACGATATCCGCGGCGACGGCGGTCCACGGTCCCTCCACTGTTCGACGTCCCATCCACCCCGCGGGACTCGCCTGCTCTACCTTCGTTCGCTGACATATGTCGCACGTTCGAACATGTTTCGTTACGTCTCGAAACAAGTTCGGCCAGTAATAAGAAACGGCGACACATTGGTAGGTCTTCTCGATACCTAGATGACCGGCTTGAGGAGCGTCGTGCGATTCGCGAAGTGCTTCCGCGCGAAGTTTTCGCGGCAATACTAACTTCCGTCGGTCAAGGTCCTCCACGATATCCGAGATGACCGGCCTCGGTCGCAAAAAGTATAATTTCCCCTCGACTATCCTCCAATGCGCGAATCTTTTCGGGTCGGTAGCTACTTCATTATAACGTTTGCGGTACCATACGTCGGACGTGTCCTCACACTCCGCGATCTCTACAGCGGCGTTCACGTCAACGGCGCTCTCCCCTTCCCCCTCATACATTCGCGACAGCGCGTCAGGCACGTGGTGCAGGGCTCCCTTCCGGTATTCCACCGTGTAGTCATATTCCAGCAGTTCGAGGGCCCAACGGGCCAATCGACCTGTAGGATTTTTCAGGTTGTGTAACAATCGCAAACTACTATGATCGGTAATGACGGTAAATCTATATCCCTCTAAGTAGGGCCGGAATTTCTGGATCGCCCACACCACGGCCAAACACTCCAGTTCTGTTACCGAATATTTTCTTTCGGGGTCTGTTAACACGCGACTGGCACACGCGATCACCCGTTCTTCGCCCTCAAATTTTTGCGTAAGTACCGCCCCCAACCCTACCGAACTCGCGTCGGTCTGTAATACGAAGGGCTCCTCAAAATTCGGGCACGCTAGTATCGGGGCGGACATGAGGTGCTCTCGTATGCAATCGAAGGCGCGACACTGGTCATCTCCCCACTCCCAGCGCCTATTTTTCCTTAAAAGGCGGGTAAGCGGCTCGCTAAGCGTGGCAAATTGCGGTATAAATTTGCGGTACCACGAGGACATTCCTAAAAACCTGCGCAGCTGTCTAATATTTCGCGGCGCTTGGTACTTCAAAATTGGCTGTATTTTCTCTGGATCGGTCGCGAAGCCCCCCTTTCCGACGATGAATCCTAAGTACCGTACCTGCGGTCGACAAAACTCGCATTTTTCCGAGTTTATAGTTAGGCCCGCTGCCGATATTTTATCTAGCACGCGTTTTAACCACTCCATATGTTGTTCGAACGTTTCCGTCGCGATAATTATGTCATCTAGATAGTTAAACGCGAATGGTTCCATTTCCGGGCCTATGAGCGTGTCGAGCAATCTTTGGAATGTAGCCGGGGCGTTATGCAGTCCGTACGGCATACTGCGAAAATAAAATAGTCCCATCCCGTGGGACCAATTATTGCGATAAAATATAGTTTAATGTCTATGTTGGCGGTAGAGGCGAGCGGTATCACAAATTGCACTTACGATGCGGTTAAATGCACGCACTCTTGTCTTTGGTATTACGAAGACGACAACGGTACACGAAAAACGGTAATGAGACGAAGCACCGCAACGTAGACTCGTTCGCGGGCGACAGAGCTCGGAATTCGCTCTGAGTTCGAGGCGCACGTGGAGATGCACTCAGATGCACGCCGCACAGCCGGTACGGTCCTCGCGTGTAATGCAGGGAACCGAGATCACAAAAAGGCGTAGGCGCGTTATTCTCAAGATGCACGTTACAATTGCCACAATTCGAACCATCTCAATACGCGTTGGAATGTCGACTCAGGCGATCGTCTTCTGCCGACCCGAGCGTTGTTTACGCCGACGGATCGGGCCGGCTCGGCCTCGCTCGTCACGCGTAACGCTGAGCGTACGACACGCGGGCGCAAGCGGAGCACGCGCGAGATCGGGTGGAAAATTAAAGATTAAATTGAACGTTTATTCCTAAACATACCGCCCGCCTCGAATGTATAATTGCATTCGAAAAGCTTACGGTATAGACATGGTACTTATGCTAATGGTTATACAACTATTTACAATGAAGAAAAATCGGTACAATACAATATATAGCTTATAATTAAGTTGATCGTTGAATACCTACAATCGCCGTTAGGGGGTGGCTCCGCCCGCCGTGGCAGAATTCTATGATTCTTCGATATTAATCTCGACGGGGAGGAAACATAGTTTGACAATCGGTCTTCGGTACTCAGATCGATGCGTCTTTACGGTGACTACGCGAGTCAAGCCGTCATCTCCGGGATGACGAGCGGTAATGCGGCCGAGTTCCCATTGGCACGGAGGGACCAAAGGGTTGCGCAAAAGAACGATTTGGCCAACTTTGGCTAGTCGCTGGACAACGCGCCATTTCGGGCGTTGTTGAAGGGAATGCAAGTAGTCGCTCGACCATGACCTCCAAAAAACTTCGGTTAACTGCTGGATCATTTGCCAGCGCGACAGCCTTGCTTCGTTGAGATCGAGCACGCTAGGCTCTGGAGGGACGATAAGAGCGGTACCGACGAGAAAATGACCAGGCGTCAAAGCTTGATAATCATCAAGACTATCGGAAACGGGAGCAATAGGCCTGGAATTCAGGCACGCCTCAATCTTACAAAGAAGCGTGGTCATCTCCTCGAACGTGAGCGTATGGGGACCGATGCATCGTTTTAGATGATGCTTTACGCTCCGAACGCCGGCTTCCCACAGGCCGCCGAAATGAGGCGCTGCGGGAGGTAGAAAATGCCACTCAGTCTTGTCGGTTGCGAGTCGATTTATAAAATTCGGATCGCGGATTGTTTGCAAGTACGCTTGTGAGAGTTCTCGATCAGCGCCTTGAAAGGTCGTACCATTGTCGGAGTACATGGCCTTTGGCAGTCCTCGGCGAGACACAAATCGCTGATACGCGGCCAGGAAAGTCGCAGAACTATAGTCACTTACAAGCTCCAAGTGAATGGCTTTGGTAGTTAAGCATACGAACAAGGCTATATAGGCCTTTTGATACTTGTGTCCGCGTCCGGGAGCGGTACGAATAGCGATGGGACCTGCATAGTCGACACCGGTATGTATAAATGCTCGAACGGTACGGTTAACTCGGGCTTCCGGTAGATCTCCCATAAGTTCGATCGGTGTTTCGGCGCGTTCGCGTGTGCATCGGATGCACTTGTATAGCACATAGCGAACGGTTGCTCGAGAACGGAGAATCCAAAACTCACTCCGAAGTGACGCGAGGGTGAGCTGAGGCCCGGCATGTAAAGTTCGTAAATGATGGTGCTCGATAAGGCGAGACAACAACGGATGTGACCGCAGAACGATCGGATTTTTGGTTGTGCCGGGAAGACATGCATGGCGCAGCCTTCCGCCCACGCGGATAAGGCCATTAGAATCCAAGTAGGGATTAAGAGGGGAGAGCGGACTGGTTTTGGGCAGCGTGGTTTTGTTTGTCAGCGCTGCAAGTTCGTGGGGGAACAACTCGGCTTGCATGGTTTTGAGCCAGTACTGTTTAGCTCGTTGAATTTCTTCAGGAGACAAACGTGTAGAGTAGCCATCAATAGGCAGGGTGGAACGTCGTCTCAATAGGAAACGGTACAGGTAGGCGGTGACTCGGAATTTAGGCCAGGAAGAGAAACGCGACGAAAGATCCCAGCTCGGTGTCGCATAGGCGGTGTGAGCGGGTTGTTCTCGGCGCTCCTCGAGGGGGGTTTCTGGTGGTAATGGAGGGCACGTATTCGGCCAACAGTCGGGTGGTTGGCGTAGCCGTAAAGGGCCTGACCACCATAAACTGTGAGTTTGTAACTCGTCGGGGGCGA
Organism: Harpagoxenus sublaevis; assembly: GCA_030770355.1. Taxonomy (NCBI): domain Eukaryota; kingdom Metazoa; phylum Arthropoda; class Insecta; order Hymenoptera; family Formicidae; genus Harpagoxenus; species Harpagoxenus sublaevis. The sequence goes on from JASTWR010000688.1 coordinate 79,246, forward strand.
TGCCGCGTGACGCGCAGTCCGCGGGATTATCTTGCGTCGGGGCATGACGCCACGAGGCCTCAGGAAGCTGTGATTGAATGGCGGAAACACGATTGGCTACAAAGGTTTTCCATCGAGATGGAGATTGCTTCAGCCAGGCTAGGACAATTTGAGAGTCTGTCCAACAGACGGTCTCGAGGTGAGGTAGCTGAAGAGCGGTACGAACGTATTGGATTAGGTTAACGAGTAGGTGAGCTGCTTTCAACTCCAGGCGGGGAACACTTAGCGTTTTGAGTGGAGCTACTTTTGACTTGGCCATAACGATTGAGACCGAAACGGAGCCGTCTACATGGACGAGTCGAAGGTACACGGCGGCTGCGAATGCCTTCGTCGAGGCATCGCAAAAGCCATGAAGGGAACAATGAATGGTGTGAGGTCCATGTTCGGTCCACCGCGGTATTTTGATCGCATTAAGGCTTGGAAGTTTGTCTCGGTATTCTGTCCAGTCATTTAGCTGTTGGCTGGGAAGTTCCTCATCCCATGTGCATTTAAGCAACCACAATGTTTGCATAAAGATTTTCGCGGTTATAATAACGGGTGTGGCCCATCCTAAAGGGTCAAAGAATTTCGCGATAGTGGAAAGGACCGTTCGTTTTGTCCTGGTCGGAAAGGAAGGTATGGAAACACGAAATTGGAAAACGTCGAGCGATGGATTCCAAGTGATTCCTAAGACTTTGATTTGCTCGTCGTCCTGAAGGACTTTGTGAGTGGCCAAGCCATGATCGGAAGGATCGATATCTGACAGAAGGTCAGATGAGTTGCTTGCCCATTTTCGAAGGCGAAAGCCGCCTTTATCAAGGAGAGCGATTAATTGGTCACGGGTTTGACGAGCGAGAACGGGATCATCGGCACCGAACGCAGCATCGTCAACATAGGTTTGACGGAGCAAGACGAGCATCGCTAATGGAAACTCGGCTCCGTGATCAATGGCTAGTTGCTCTAAAACGCGGAGAGCGAGGTATGGAGCGGCAGCAGTGCCGTAGGTGACCGTCAAGAGAATATATTCCTTTACAGGCTCGTTTGGCGACGGTCGCCACAAGATGCGCTGGTAGGTGATGTCTCGTGCATCGACCAAGATCTGGCGATACATTTTTACAATGTCAGCGATATAAATGTACCGGGGCTGACGTAACAGAATGATGACGGTAGGCAAATCCTTTTGGAGTTTTCGTCCTATTAACATGTGGCTGTTTAGCGACATGCCATTAGTGGTTGGGGAAGAAGCGTTGAATACTACGCGCAAACGAGAGGTCGCACTGTCTTCTCGTAAGACGGCATGATGCGGGATGTAATACGATTGTGGTAGCGCGGTAGCTTCATTGGGTGAGACTTCGATCATGTGACCAAGTTGCTCATATTCAGCGAGAAATTCGCGGTAGGCTGAGGCTAGATTGGGATCTCGCTGGAGTCGGCGTTCCAATTTATGGAACTTCGCTAAGGCAATAGAGCGGGACTCACCTAACGGTATAGGCGGTCCGGTTTTAAACGGTAATCTAACCACGTAACGTCCTTGCGGAGTACGGGAGTGAGTGGCTATAAAGTGCTCCTCACATTGGCGTTCCTCAGAGCTGAAATGAGCCTTTTGAGGTATCTCCTCGACTTCCCAAAATCGACGGATGTCGAAATCAAGAGCCTCGTAAATATCACCGTGGTAAACGGATACGGATGATGGAGAGGTAGGAGGTGGTGGAGCGATTGGACCGGAGATGATCCAACCGAGGGTAGTATTTTGCGCGGTTGGTTCGTTGACGGAACCTTTTCGAACACCGTCAAGCACGAGCATGCCGAATAAGTCGGCCCCTATGATGACGTCAATCGGATCGGGACTCATGGGTTCACTATCGGCAAGGTTGAGCCCGGCGATGTGCTTCCATTGACACATCGTTTCGATTCGACTCGGAATATATTTTGTTAACGACGGAAGGATTAGCGCGGTAGTCGAGTAAGCAGGTGCATCGCGAGACGCAGGGGTAATCGTGATTTGAGCAGCGTGTCGCACAACCGACTGGGTTTCACCGATACCCGTAACGAAAACTGCTCGTTTAATTCTCGGCAATCGAAGGGACTGTGCAAGCGATCCGGTCATCAATGTTGACACAGATCCTTGATCGAGTAATGCGCGGACAGTGACGAAGCGACCGGAGTTAGAGTGTACGCGAACGCGTGCGGTGGCAAGCAAAACTTTAGAGTTTGGCGCTACGGTTTTTGAGATCAGATGCGTTGCAATCTCATTGGTTTTCTTTTCGGTACTGGCGGGAATTGAGACAGAAACAAATTCAGTCTCGATCGGCTTGACTATGTTATCAAAATGTAACAACGAATGATGTCGCTTTTGACATTGTCGGCACGCGTGAGAACTTGTACATTCTCTCACATTATGTTTGATACTAAAACAATTCACACAGCGCTTATTTTTTCTAATAAAGTCGGAACGTTGGGATGGAGTTTGCTTTAAAAACGCGGGGCATTGATAGAGCATATGATTCTCTTTGCATAGAGCACATGCGAACGGAACTGCGGAAGCAGAGTGCGACGCAAGTGATTTTTTCTTCGCGGGTTCCACAGATTTTTCTTTTGTGGATGGCAAGATCGCTTCTAAGGCGCGAATGCGCGACTCGAGAAATTGATCTAATTCACGATAACGGGGGTAATCCATGGTGTCCCCTAGCTTGAGTTCCCAAGCTTTTCGCGACGACTTATCAAGTTTTTGAGCAACAAGAAAAACTAGCAAATCATCCCAGTGTTCGACAGCTCGACCGAGATTTTTGAGAGCTTGAATTGACGCGTTAGTTTGATCGCGGAGGTTCCAAAGATCTTTGGAGGTTTCTGCGGTAAGTGACGGAAGATTTAATAGGCTTTGTAAATGGATCGTTATGATGCGACGTTTATTATCGTAACGAGAGACGAGAATATTCCACGCAACGTCGAAATTGTTATTGGTAATCGCGAGATGTTCGAGCGCGGTACTTGCATCCCCTTTTACACACGATCATAAATAATGCATACGCTCAACATTCGATAAACTCGGTTCGTTATAAACCATTGACTTAAAACGATCGCGGAAATTCTCCCATTTTTCAAAGCTCCCGTCGAATGTAGGTAGGTTGATCCTCGGTAGATGCGATGTTGCACGGTAGGAATCAGAAACGCCACTTACGTTACGTGAAGTTGCATTGGGAGGATCAGTCTCGTGGGCTTCAAGTACCTCGGCCATGAAGTCCGCAGCCTCGTAGTAAGCGTCCTCACAGGCGATGATACGATTCTCGGTGAAGTAGACATCGGTAGCTCTCAATTTGTCGTCGGCAAGAAGCTCTATTTCGCCATCCAGCTCTTGGCATTTGGCGAACATCTCCTTCAATGTCGTGAGACGTTGTCGGGTGACGGCTGTTGTCATCTTGGCTTGACCGAGCTTCTTATAATTAGGCAGCACTCGAGAAATAGAATTTATGAATTGCCTTTGTGTGGCAAGAAGCTTCTCAACGGTCGACATGGCGAAAATAATAACTTTCAATAATAGGACCGTGAAAGTCACAAACAGTTTTTTCTCCTTGGCAGCGATCCGGCTCGAAGGACCAGAATGTTTGTTATTGATGGTTGCTGATACAACCTTGACGAAGGTTCGCACACCAAGGCGGAAGGACTTTAAAATAACGGCTCCAAATTATTGCGATAAAATATAGTTTAATGTCTATGTTGGCGGTAGAGGCGAGCGGTATCACAAATTGCACTTACGATGCGGTTAAATGCACGCACTCTTGTCTTTGGTATTACGAAGACGACAACGGTACACGAAAAACGGTAATGAGACGAAGCACCGCGACGTAGACTCGTTCGCGGGCGACAGAGCTCGGAATTCGCTCTGAGTTCGAGGCGCACGTGGAGATGCACTCAGATGCACGCCGTACAGCCGGTACGGTCCTCGCGTGTAATGCAGGGAACCGAGATCACAAAAAGGCGTAGGCGCGTTATTCTCAAGATGCACGTTACAATTGCCACAATTCGAACCGTCTCAATACGCGTTGGAATGTCGACTCAGGCGATCGTCTTCTGCCGACCCGAGCGTTGTTTACGCCGACGGATCGGGCCGGCTCGGCCTCGCTCGTCACGCGTAACGCTGAGCGTACGACACGCGGGCGCAAGCGGAGCACGCGCGAGATCGGGTGGAAAATTAAAGATTAAATTGAACGCTTATTCCTAAACAAAACCACACACAAAAAATTTAGAATTAAGCGATGAGGCGCAAGAATTACTTTGCTCATATGTGTAAATAGAATTTATATTTTATTTCAGTCAAATACTTGTTCCTATTATTAATTTTTAATAAATTCATACTTTTGGAATTTTTATACGTCAACATTGAAAGGTTCTATGATCATTTATTGCATATTTTACACGTAACATAATTATTTCCGCAATTCACGCAAACGGCTCCACTGTGCGGCGTTGCGGGCACGTACCCCGGCGGAGGCGCGGGCACATACCCCGGCGGCGGTGCGGGCACATACCCCGGCGGCGACGCAGAAATGTACCCCGTCGGCGGCGCGGAAATGTACCCCGTCGGCGGCGCGGGAACGTACCCCGGCAGTGGCATTACATGCCTCTTCCGCCGATTCTTCGCCACCGCTCTTCGTATTATTTTATTTATTTGCTGGAACAAAAAATATTTTACAACCATTTTTTACACATAAATATGCAACGGTTACACACACACACACACACACACACACACACATACGCATGCACGGCACGCGCATATATATATAAAATATATATTATGTACTTACTTTCTTATTTGCCCATTCTCTTTTCGGCGGAGGCAGAGTCGGTGCCGCTATTGAGGTCGACGGCGGTGTCGGATCCTGAGCCTGAGGCGGAGCCGATGCTGCTGCCGGTATCGGTGTCAACGGCGGTGGCGGTGCCGGTGCTACTGCCGGTGTCGACGGCGGTAACGGACGCGGTGGCGGTGCGCCCTCCGTTGTCCGCGATTCCGCCACTAAATTGGGCACTGTAGTGCCCATACTTCTTGCTGGAAAAAAAATACATACATATTAGCGCTGCGTTTTCCACTCGCTTGCTTTCCGCGCGCTCTCTCTCTCTCTCTTTCTCTCTCTCTCTCTCTCTCTCTCTCTCTCTCTCTCACTGATCTCGCACACTCTCTCACTCTTGTTCACCCGTTTACTCGCCCTCGACCGTTTCCTAATCCCTCTGTATATTTCTGTCCGCATCGTTCGTTCGTCCTTTCTCTCACTTATACTCACTTACTCACTCGGCCGTTTCGTAATCCGTCCTGTGTATTTGTCTCTGTCTCGTTCGTTCGTCCTTTCTGTCACTCACTCCGTCAGTCATTCTCCCTCAGTCAACTCACTCACTCAACCTAATATGACAAATATAATAGAATTGTAACACTTAGATCTTCTTCCTCCGCGACCCGCACTGGATGACATGTCAAAGACAAATGATTCTTCGCATCGCCACATCGCATCGGTCCATGGTCCATCCTAGCGCGAATTTTTCAGCGCCGCTGAGACTGCATCGCTCGGTTTTTCGTTGGTAAGCAAATGATAATCGAGTGACCACGGGCTCACGTCTTCGGCAATATAAATTCTTTTTCAATATTGACGAAAGACATGGTATACAGGGTTGTCTCGTTAAAAATTATCACACGAATATCTCGTAACACGAATATCTTGTTATCACAAGAAATATTGATGAGGTAAATGTGCATAGTTTACAACAAAGTATAAATAAAATGACCTCTTTATCCGTGACCTTTCCGAGTTCTGGATATTACCGATATTTTATAAATAAATATGTTTTTTACAATTGTTCAGGATTGGTCGAGTTTCACGCGCACGGTGAGCCCTTCGCGACGGATGAGGAAGCGCTACCGCGATCCCGTTCTTATTGGCCGCGTGCGCGACTCCAGCAGCGCCTCGCGACCAATCAAATCGCGCGAGCTTTCGCACATCGACCCGCATATCTATCAAAATCGATTAGCATGGTTCTTCATCCTCGCGTCGCGGCGCCGCCGGATGCGCAGACGAGAGTACGTTTGTAGCCGGCCGGTGAACCACACGTGTCCAGATCCGCGAATCGTGCGAGAGCGAAACGGGTTGTGAGCCACGCGACAAGATGTCCGCCGTGAGCTCCGAAATCCCGCGTGTCGTTGCAAGATATCCTCGCACGATCGCATGGTTCACAGTGCCGCTGCAAAGTCTACTTAGTCCAGTGACGGACAGTACATTTTTCGAAAGCACTTTAAGTGCCCTCAGCTCAAAGTTAAGTGCCGTGTTCGGCAGTATTCAATCTCGCGAGTTGCCAGTGATCTGCGCCGCCTTCGGCCGTCACCCCTCGCGAGAAAATCGTGTTCTATCTCGCGAGTGCGAATGATCCGCGCCGCGCTTGGCCGTCATCCCTCGCGAGAGACAAGTGCAACTTCGCGGGTTGCGAGTGATCTGCGCTGCGCTCAGCCGTCACCCCTCGCGAAAGTTCAAAGTTCAAATGCAACCTCGCGGGTTGCGAGTGATCTGCGCCGCCTCCGGCCGTCACCCCTCGCGAGAGTTCAAGACTCAAATGCAACCTCGCGGGTTGCGAGTGATCTGCGCCGTGCTCGGCCGTCACCCCTCGCGAGAGTTTAAGTGCAATCTCACAAGTGGCGAGTGATCTGCACCGTATCGACCGTCATATCTTGTGAGACGAATTCAAATACCACGTTGTGTGTGTAAAGTGCCGCGTTCGGCCATTCTACCGCGTGAAGGACATTCCGCGATTTTTCTGTAAGCGCCTCGTGCGCCGTGCGCCGTTATCGGCCATATTTGTGTAAGGTGCCGCGTTCGACCGTTCTACCGCGTGAAGGACATTCCGCGATATTTCTGTAAGCGCCTCGTACGCCGTGCGCCGTTATCGGCCATTTTGTACAAAGTCGATGTGTTATGGCTCGACACGATCATTCGAACAACAAGTGCCACCAGTCTGGTGTTCACGTGAAACCATGTTTGTGACATCTTGGCAATAAAGACTCTCTCACAGTACAAATAACAAGGATTCAAACTAACTGAAATTGCCTGTCCTGCGATCTTACGATCCTACCGCGTACCTAAACGGAGCGCGAACCTCCCTACACCGCACCGCATTGAAACGAATCTGGCTTCTGACCAGATGAGTTTCTGGTCCTTCGAGTTGAAACAATATATTTGTGACGTAAAAGTAATTGAAATAGTATAACATAAAACATTTATAATAGGTGTCGTTTCCGCGTGCCTAATGTACCGCGTCGATACAAATAAATGTCAGACAGTAATCATTAGCCGAGCGAGTAAAACAGTGGGCTAGAATGTTGGACGTCTCATGTTCAAGCCCTGTTATTTTCAATTTTTTTGACTTTTTTTTATTATCATAAGTTGCTATATATAATAGGCCCTGGGCGGCTTCCCCTTGGAGCGGTCGTAAAATAGACCGCTTGTGTCTTCTGGGGAGCCACCTTGAGGCCTATCCTCCGCATAGCTGCCACCACGCAGGCCCACCGCGAGAAGCCTTCACTTGCGCACAGTACAATTGGACACGTTTGCAATTGCACATCGCGCTATTAGACACATAAAGTTGCGCACCGTTCGATTGGACACGTTTCAATTGCGCACAGTTTGTTTGGACACAGTTCATTTGCGCACCGTTCAATTGGACACCGTACTTTTAGACCACAACATATATTTTTATTATATAATTTGGAATTTTTGAAATATGTTATTAACTTTATTTTGGTAAATAAACGTTTGTTACAGTGGACACAGTTCTTTCGCGCACAGTTCTTTCGCGCACCGTTCAATCGCGCACACTTCTTTCGCGCACCGTTCCATCGCGCACAGTTTCTTTCGCGCACCGTTAATCGCGCACCGTTCAATCGCGCACCGTTCAATCGCGCACCGTTCAATCGCGCACAGTTCTTTCGCGCACAGTTCTTTCGCGCACAGTTCTTTCGCGCACAGTTCTTATCGCGCACCGTTCTTTCGCGCACCGTTCAATCGCGCACAGTTCTTTCGCGCACAGTTCTTCGCGCACAGTTCTTTCGCGCACCGTTCAATCGCGCAATGTTCTTTCGCGCACGTTCAATCGCGCACAGTTCTTTCGCGCACCGTTCAATCGCGCACAGTTCTTCGCGCACCGTTCAATCGCGCACCGTTCAATCGCGCAACCGTTCAATCGCGCACCGTTCTTTCGCGCACCGTTCAATCGCGCACCGTTCTTTCGCGCACAGTTCTTTCGCGCACAGTTCTTTCGCGCACAGTTTTTTCGCACACAGTTCGATCAAGCGTATATATATCTAAGAAATGGCAATGGTGTGCAAGGCAAAAATGAATAATAAAATAATGTAATGTAATTATAATTATTGACGGATAGCAACGTACCAATAAAACGCACAAACATGTTCGTCTACAAAATAATTAGATTTTCCAATAAATTAGTTATTACGCACCAAGTTGTTACAACTACGATCTCTTGCTGACGAATTGCTGTTTGGTCGCTTATGATTATAACACTTTGGAGCGCAGCAACTTCGTGGAAAGAAAAAAGTGTACTAAGAATATTCTACTTTTTACATGGTGTGTATAGTCCGTAAATAATTAATAATTATATTATACCATTCCGTATCTTTGCCTGACACACAGTTGTTTTGACAGGTTTCCTAACCTCTCGTAATTTATTTTTATTTCAGAAATATGCTTCTTTGAGCTTCTTTTCGAAACATTACCCACACAGCACTGATATCATACGTATCATCCCATTTTTATACTCATTGTGCTGTGATCATCCGTAACATACTGAGATCATCGCTATAATATCGTTTACAGTATCATTCGGTTTCCTTTCGCGCGCGTATGTTCTCAGGATTGACTCAAGGTACGGAAACGATACGTACGCCTTTCTACCGCGCGCGTATAATCTCAGGTTGTACTCGAAGTACTGAAATGGTATCGTACTCGTGTCTTCGCGCGCGTATAATCTTCGATTATACTCAAGTTATGAAAACGGTACGTATATCAGCGCCATCTGCATACGTTATTCCTGTTTCGATCTTTTTCCGGTAGCCCTCTGAGTGACATGTCGACCGCGACGATGCAATGCACGAAGAATACAAGCGTGATTGACATCAAAGGTATCCTTTTTCTTTCCTAACATATTATGAAATATTTAATAAAGTTAGCGAAACAATTTTTGTAAATAAATTACGTGATATTTTGTAATATTTTATACAACTCGTAAAACTATTCTGATGAAAAGTTTGAGGTTATCCTTGGTTGCAAAGCCGCATAGCAAAGTATTCAATGCCAAAAGATGTGGAAGATATAATAATTGAAACGTTTT